>VSMD01119357.1:0-120937 GCA_008750895.1 Mirza zaza
CTTTATTGCCCAGGCTAGAGTGAGTGCCATGGCGTCAGCCTAGCTCACAGCAACCTCAAACTCCTGGGCTCAAGCAATCCTGCTGCCTCAGCCTCCCAAGTAGCTGGGACTACAGGCATGTGCCACCATGCCCGGCTAATTTTTTCTATATATATATTAGTTGGCCAATTAATTTCTTTCTATTTATAGTAGAGATGGGGTCTCGCTCTTGCTCAGGCTGGTCTCGAACTCCTGAGCTCAAATGATCCGCCCACCTCGGCCTCCCAGAGAGCTAGGATTACAGGCGTGAGCCACCGCGCCCGGCCGAGAAACTGATTTTTAAATTTTACTTAATTTTAATTAAATTTAAAAACCGAAGCAGTGTAAAGGATTTTCCCATGAAACACAAATGTATTGTCTTAATAGGACTCAATTTCACTTTAATTGTTACATCACTTAATATATCATTGTTGCATTGTAGTGTGTGGGCCGAGTGCTTTTGTTTTTCTGGTCTTATACATGAACGTGACCCTGATCTAGTTTTGGTTGGGTATGTCAAGAATGATCCAATCCATATGATCAACTTTCATACTTTCTAACTACCCTCTCCCAAACACACATACACATATGCATACCTGGCAATACTTAGACTAAAAAAAAAAAATGCATTCCATTCATTCCTCTCGAAGACAGAAAGCCTAGCCTTGAGCTTTGCAGCCAGACAGGCGCAGCCCAGAGAGCTGCATGCCTATAACACAGTGTTTGGCCCCTGTAGAAATTTGTACCCTCAGCTCATACCCAAGGAAACCATAAGAAGCAAAACCACCAAACTGCAATTATGTGACTTGTAGGGATGTCTAGGGCCAAAATGCACACTTGGGTTCCGCTGCCACTCCCTCAACCCTCCCTGCCCTTGAAAGATTTTAAATGCAAGCAAAAGGCTCCCAGCCCTCTCTCTTTATGTTCCCACACTGGGAGGGGCATGTTCTCCTCCATCCCTTCCGCCTTTTCCTGGAGTTCCTGGAAATCGGCATCTCTGAGGATGGAGCCCCAGCATCAGTATTTTCAAAGCTCCCAGATGACCTAACTTGTATGGAAGGCTGAACAATGAGTGCTGCATTTAGATTGCAGAACTCCTCTGAGAACACTTGTTTTGCAACCCTCAAGCAGAACACACATCCTATGAAAGTTAGAGAAATGTGATTTGATAATGGGGAGAGTGATGGAATATTAGAGTGCGAGTCATCCACTTAGTGGCAGAAGCAGAAATACATCCCCATGTGGTAGGCAGAATTTGACGATGGCCCTTGTGACCTTCACCCACTGGGGACACTTCTGGGATTATATTATGTTACATGTGACAAAGATTCTCTTCTTTACCAAACTCTATTCGGGCTCCTCTGAGCCAAATTAGGCCCTATCCCTGGGCATGTCCTTCAAGCTCCCAATTTTAGCAAGAATCCCGCCTAGTCAGTTTAGCCAGAATCCCCCACTTTCTATATCTGATCAAATTCCACAGCCCCTGTCATCCCCCAGATGATGTCTGGTCAACCTGGCGTGTCTTCAGCAAGAATCCTGTTAGGTCGGTTTAGCCAGAATCCCCCTCACCGCTGATGTCGCCTCTTAGCGATTTTCCATCCACTGCTTCTTGCTATAAATTCCCCCTTTTCCTTGTTGTACGCAGAGTTGAGCTCGGTCTGTCTCCCCTACTGCAAAACCCCATCGCAGTGGTCTATAGACCGGTCTTGATAGTCCCTTCTTGAATAAAATCTTCATTACTATTTTTAACTTTTGTCTTTAACATTTGCTACAGGGAGATTACCGAGGTGGGCTCAATCTAATCCCATGAGCCCTTTAACAGCAGGGAGTTTTCTACAGCTAGTAGCAGAAAAAGTCAGAACACTTCACAGCGCCAGGGGGATTTGACATGACAGCGGCCCTCTGTTGCAGGAACGAAGGGACCAGGTGGAAGATCTGAAAGTGGCCCTGAGGAGCTGAGAGTAATTCCTGGCCCACAGGTGACAAGAAGACAGGAACCTTAGTCCTACAACTGCCAGGAACTGAATGTGGCCAGCAAGCCGGTGAGCTAGGAAGCAGTTCATTTCAGAGCCTCCAGCTAAGAGCTCGGCCAAGCCTCCTTGGGCTTCTCATCTACAGAACTGTGAGGTAATGAATGGGTGGTGTCTTGAGCCACTACATTTGTGGCACTTTGTCCTAAAGCAATAGAAGTCTAATGCATGTGAGTCTTGGAGCCTTTTTCTTCACAGCAGTTGGTGCCCTCGCAGGCTGGCAGGAAGTTGGTCCTTCTGTTTCCCTTGTGGGGGGGGTGGAGTGGTTTAGGGGGTGAAGGAATTTGAATTAAACTGCTACCTCTGCTAATGATAACCCACTGCCATTGTTGAGCGGCTAATAGGAGCCAGCATCCTAACTGGATACTTTGCGTCTGTTGCTTTGATCCTCAGTGACTATGCATACAGTATGTAGGAGTTTACCATTTGATAGATAGAACCTGAGGCCCCCCGAAGGCCAGTGAGTGGCCCTAAGACATGTTGCCAGTAAGTGGCAGTGCAGAGGTTCTAGGTCTGTCTGACTTCGCGGTTTTGTGCTGGTGACATCAGATGACCTTGTGTTCATTTGCAAGTGCTGCTGTAACAAAGATCATAAACTAAGTGGCTCAAACAACAGAAATTAGCCTCCCAGTTCTGGAGGCAGGAAGTCCAAAATCACTGTGTGGGCAAGGATGGTGCCTTGGAAGGGTGTTGAGGGAAGCATGCGTTCCAGGCCTCTCCTAGCTCCTGGTAGTTTGTTTGCTGGCAGTCATTACCGTTCCTTGACTTGCAAGTGCATCACCCTGACCTCTGCTGTCAATCTGACACAGCATTCTCCCTGTGTGCATCTGTCTCTGAATCCCATTTTTCATATAAAATTTCTATTTTATATGAAAATAGTCATATTGGTTTAGGCCCCACCCTAATGACCTTGTGGTAACTTGATCACCTGCTGAGACCTTCTCTCCAAGTAAGGGCACATTTTGGGATCAGGCAGGTGGAGAGGGAGAAGCAGGGGAGGGATAAGAACTTCCACATCTTTGAGGGTGGGAAACACATTTCAACCCATTACAGACCTTAAGATCTAGTTCTTAAAGGCCTAAGAAGCACTCCTGTTTGCAGATGTGTATTGCCTTGCCCCTTTGAATCCTAAAGTTAGAGACTGATATCAGTACCCAGGCCCTAGGCAGGGAGATAAAAGGTGATTTGTGTTTCTCTTCCTGCCCTTCCAGTCTTCCTATCCCTATCACACCATCCTATGCCTTTAGGCTGTCTCAGCCTCCTCAGATCCTGGAGAGAGGAAGTTGTCAAATCCTCCTGGATCTGTTGCCCTCTGTGCCTGCTTTGTGGTCCAAATCCTGCCTGTACTCAGCAGAGCTGCAGAGAGGCCTCTAGTTGGGGGGTGGCAATGAGGATGTGGGGAGTAGAGGTATGGGATGGGCTTCAGGGCGCTTCTTAGGAGAAAAGTGTATCCGTGCAGGCCAGCAGTCAGCCCCTGCTGCCATCTCTTCACTTGCTTCTTTCTCACTTTACTGTTGGCGAACGTGTCAATAGAATAAACCCTGCCATTTGTTAACCTCATCCTGCCAGCCAGGCCCCGTTCTAGGGACTTTATATACAAGATCTCACTTTATTTTCATTATAATAATAACATTGCACAGTGCTTTATAGTTTGCAAGGAATTTTTTCATCTGAACTTTGCTGTATCCCTTTGAGAGAATAGTTCAATTTTATTTCCATTCTGTGGATGGGCAAATAACTTGCTTGATGCTACTCTGCATGTGATGTAGGTGCTCCCTGCTAGGTTCACAGAAGTGGCCAGGCTTTCCCATGGGAGCAGCTAAAGGCCCTTCTCGAAAAGAGGTGTTTTATTTCCACCTATTGTTATGGATCTTTTAGAACTGTCCTCCTTCTAAGGCCCATGTGGAAGGCAGCCATGTCTCAGAACACTACCCTATCCTGAAATTTATATATGTGTCTTTCTCTCACACACTCAACTATACAGGCACACACACGAGCCTTGTGATCTCATTTTTGGAAAGAAAGCATGGCTTTACTTTGATAAGCTCTCTTGAGGATGAGAAATAAAATTAAAATTCTAAGTCTCTCAACCAACTGAACAGGACCCTGTCTTGGCCAGGGGCACCCCAGATAAACCTTAAAACTGAGTTCCTGGCCATGATGGGATGGGAAATTAGACACCTCATTATACCCCCTCCTTAACTGCCATCGGGCTTTCTTCCCTAACGGTTAAACAGAAACCAGCCCTCTGGAAAGACTTGCTCCACCGATGATTTCAACTACCCTGTGACTGCCCCTCCTGTGACTGCCCCTCCCTTTTACAATTTAGACACAGCTGACCAGCACTCCTTCCTGATAAGAGACCACTGACCACGGAGTGGTTCTGGCCAGCCTATGGAGGCTGCGCACACAGGGCCTTTGTGTCCTCTGCTTCACCTTTTGACATCAGGTGGGCCTAAAACTCCACCCTCGGATCATGCTAATGCCACCATTTTTTGCACATGCGACCCACGACAGGGCAAAAACTCAATTACACATATGCATGTTTTTCCTTTTGCAAATATTCAAGACTCCTCCTATAGTCTTTTAAATATGTATATTCCACTACCCCATCAGCATAAATTTCTGTTTCCTTTACCCTTCCCTGGAAGTGTTTGCTCTGGGTTTCTGCCTGAGGCTCTGCTTCCCCGCCTACACAATGGTTGCCGGCAGGCTGCATCCCCTTATGAGAAATTAAGCTCTCCTTTCCAAATTTATGAACCTCATCATTCTTCAGTTGACAAAGGTTTAGTGTGTACCAACCTGTGGCTCCCAAGGAACCAATGCAGTCATCATCCTACCTGGAGTTTCTCCCTTAAGTCTTTGCTACCTATTCTCCTTTGGGAAGCACAGGTCTGGGCACACAGTAGGTGCTCTGTAGGGAAAGATGACAATCTATGTTTACCTATTAGTGATCTATTGCTGCACACCAAATCCAAACTTAGCAGCTTAAAATAACACTCATATATTGTCTCACAGTTTCCGTGGAGCAGGAATCCAGACAAGATTTAACTGGGTGTTTCTGGCTCTGAGTATCTCATGAAGTTGCCATGAGGCTGTCAGCCGGGCTTGTGGTCATCTAAGGCTGCAGGATCTGCTTCCAAGTTCATTCATGGGGTGGGGCGGTTAGCAGGACTCAGCTCCCCCGTGGCCATTGACTGGATACTTTACCACGTGGGCCTCTCCGTAGGCTCCCTAAATGTCCTCACGCATAACAGCTGGTCTCATCTAGAGCATGTGATTTGAGAGACAGCCCAAGACAGCAGCTAGCAGCTGCAGTCTTTTATTACCTAATCTCGGATGTGACAGACTGTCCCTTCTGCCATCTTCTGTTGGTCACACAGACCAGCCCCGGTGTAATGTGACAGGACACTATATAAGGGTGTGAATGTGAAGGTGGAGTCACCGGGGGCTGTCTTGCAGGCTGTCTTCTAAAGGAAACCCAAGTATTTCACCCCGAAATAGATTTCTCTGACATATTTTGAGATGGCTGTTCAGAGAGCCAGCAATCAGAAGTAGCCCTGCAAAGCTGTCTTTTGTTGGAGAGATTTGCATCTAGAGGAATTTTCCATGGATACAGCCAGGCTTTCTCTGAGGGCCTTCCCTTGTCCTTATTTAGGAAAGATTAACTGAGAATCTAGAGTCTGACACCTTAAAAGGTCTGGAATAAACATTTAGCATCTATTCTCTCTGAGGTCTGCTACCTGTGAGGTTTCATCTACATAACTAGCCAGGCCTCCTCTTCACTCCCTCCCATCACCTATCTACAACCTGATTCACCACCATAACCTGTTTTTGGCCATGCTCTGAGCCCCCATTCTTTCTATAACCTCACAATGGTATATAAGCTTCCAAAACCCATTGGGGGTGTCATCCAAAAGGCCACCAGGACGGCTAAATAATAGCAAGGAGAACTTTATTGGCGATGTCGGTTTGCAAGCTAGGAATAGACAGTCTTGTGGAGTGGACTGGAGATGCTCTAGTGCTGTGGCTTCAGCCTAGCTCACAGCAACCTCAAACTCCTGGGCTCCAGTGATCCTCCTGCCTCAGTCTCCCGAGTAGCTGGGACTACAGGCATGAGCCACCATGCCCAGCTAATATTTTCTATGTATATTTTTAGTTGGCCAATTAATTTCTTTCTATTTTGAGTAGAGATGGGGTCTCACTCTTGCTCAGGCTGGTCTCGAACTCCTGAGCTCAAACGATCCGCCCACCTCGTCCTCCCAGAGTGCTAGGATTACAGGCGTGAGCCACCCCTTGGCCTTGTTCTCTTTCTTTGAAGAGGGGAAGGACAGTTTGGGTTTTATATCTCACAGGGCTGGTATCATACATATTCAGCAGGTTTGGGGGGAAAGCTATACATATTGATGAGGGAAGCCAAGTATATGTGCAGTGGGTTAACGTGTGTAACATACATCCCATGTTCACTTTGGGTGGCGATTTAACATAAAAATGAGGTGGAATTTGGCTCTTTATGTCAAAAGGTGAACTATTAGACACAAAGACAGTTTGTGCACAGCTTCTATAAGCTGGCTGAAACTGGCATAAAGTCTGCAACAGCTTATCAGAAAATAACGTTTATAAGGCCCATCTTCTGTCCAGTCCGAGTTGTAGTGGTCTGGGCTGTAAATCAGCCTGCTAGCTCCTATTGTTAGGGAATTTAGCAAGGATGTGGTTTTTCTTCAACTTGTAGGAATTTAGAAATTTGCCATGCCAGCTGGACCCTGAATATTGGACCCGTAAGTAATTGTTCATTCCTTAACCTCGGAGTTCATCTTGGTTGATAAGCTGGTGTCTGTTTGGGTCTCTCAGACCACAGTGGGGGCAATCGCATAATCTGCCTCTTTGGTTGATTTTTCAGCAGACCTTCAGAGGGTGAAGGGGAAGTTTCCTGTGGGCCCCTACGATACCATAATTTGTCTCTACAAATATTTTACATTTTTTCAGAGAACTTGTCAAACATTACGTCAGTTTTACAACTTTTTTTGCATGACTTTATCTCGTTTTCCCAATAAATCAAAAGCCTTTCAAGAGAAGAGAATCCCTCATTTCCACATTCTTTGCTCCTCCTCCGCAATCCTCCCAAACCGTACCGGTAAATAAAACAAACCAAAATACTACTACTAATAATAATAAACCAAGCTTTTGTAGATTTGGAAATGGTATTCACTAAACGGTATGCACTGCTTTACCTCCTTGGCCTCAGTTTTTTCCTCTGTGAAATGGGACGTAGGGGAGAAAGGGTTGGACCAGATGTTCTCAAAGGGCCCTTCCAGCCACAAACTTGATTTTTTTCCCCCTAAAGTAGATGGGACTATCCTCTTTTGACTTATACTAAAGCAAAGGCAGAGGGTTGAGGGGTTACCCATCGTTACTAGGGCAGTGTGCGGCAAGGCTGTGAGCAGAACCACGTTTTCAGGACTGGGGGGCCAGTGTGCTTTTTTCTATTTCTGCTGCCTACCAGGGACTGATTAAAGCTGGGCCAGCCTCTGGGCTGCATGTCTGTTATCTTGGTAGTATCTCTATTACTACTAGTTCTATTGTCACCACCACCTCTGACATTCATTTAGTACCTACTAATTGCCACACCCATTTGAAGGGTTTATATTATGCGTATAAGTCACAACAATCCTATTCCACAGAAGTTATTTCCATTTAACAGAAGAAAAAACCCTTATCAAGTTTTACCTGAATGAATGGCCCTAAGTCATCAAAGAGTGAGTAGAAAGTGAAAAGTTTAAAATGTGGAGCCTGGGTTGAGGGCACAGGAAAGCAGAAGGCGCCAGAAGCAAAGTGACTTCATCCTAGCCACCTGCAATGTCTGGCAAGGTGACTGTTTTACAAGCAGTTGCCACTACCCCGTGCTGAACATTAGCGGCAACCTCCAGGGATACCCGTGCAGAGGGTAACCTTGACTCAGGAGCTATCTGACTGCGTCTTGAGCAGGTGGCCTGCTACACTCCGAGCCAAGAACAAGATGGGAAAAAAGTGCAACCTGCTTGCTCTACACACGCTGCGGTGCCCTTGACCTCCAGCCTGCAGAAACAGCACGAACGTGGCAGGGCCTGAAGAGGAGCGAAGACTTAGAACGTGCTGTCCTGGTAGCAGCGCTGCACATTCCTGAGCTTGCCTCAGGTTGCCAGAACTCTCTCTGCCACCTCCTTGCAGGTCCCAGGCCCCCTTTATCCTCCACCTGTCTTTTTCTGGGTTTGGGCAGCCCACAGTCCAATGCCAACTCCAAATTCTAGTCTCTGTTGCCTTCCAGTTCAGCGTGATCTCACCGTACCCATTAACGTACTTCAAGCCTGAGTAGTAGCCCTGAAACCTTCTCAAAGAAGCTCGTTAGGATCCCTGGGACAAGAGAGCCCAGGATACAGAGGTTTGCAGATTCACTTTAAAAATTGCTAGGGGTAGGGAGGAGAAAACTACTTTTTTATGGTTTGTAGTCTCTTCTAGCCAAAAAAAAAAAAGGTAAAACTTAATGTTTTACGTTACATTACCCTTCCATTTATTCCTTTAGAGAGTCCCATCTACCTGGTATTATTCTTCCAATCTTTTATACAAGAAAAGTGAGGCTCAGAGAAGTTAAATAACTGCCCTAGGTTACTCAGTTAGTAACAGGCAGTGTCAGAATTTGAACTCAGACATGTGTAACCTGAGTCCTAGGCTGTGGGCCTGGCAGTGGTGCATATCTACCACCTGCCAGACTGTATCTTCTAGATGCTTTCTGCATGTTGTCTAGTTTTAAGCCCCACAACAATCCTGTGAGATGGGTCTCCTTTAGCCGCTGTAGGGATTATGAAACCAGCTCAGCAAGGTTAAGTAACTTGCCCAAGGACACAGAGCTGAGATGTGGCAGGAGTCAAGAGGAGTTCAGAGTGTAGGCCATCCTCCCTCCAGTCTCCAGGGCCAAGAGGGAGCCCTACTCCCTAACTGCACCACACTAAGTTTGAATTGCAAGTCACAGACATCCTCCCCAATCCCAATCAGCTACTGAACTCCTGATTCTCCCTCCCATTCCTTGCAGGGTAGGACCTGAGTCCTTGTCACCCTTTCCAACACCACTCCTTCTCTCCTATCCTAGCACATTATTTTCATTCAACAAATACTTACTGATAACCATAAATGTGCCAAGCACTGTTCTAGGCACTGAGTCACCGTGCACAAAAGTATTTGCCTTCATAAAGCTTCCATTCTAAAGGAATAAATAAAAGGAGACAATGTAGTATTTTAGTAATAAGTACAATGGCAGAAAATAAAATACAGGAGGAGGAAAAGGACTAACAATATTGAGATGAGGCACAACTTTAAATAAAATGGTCAGGGTGGGCCTCACTGTGCAGGATGACCCTAGAGCAAAGGCTTGCACGATTCTTGGGGATCTTAACACCTACCAGGATGATAGGCCCGATACCCTCCACCTCCTCACTCTCGATGGTTTTATCTTCTGCCCTACTTCAGACACTCACTCCCGTGGCCTTACTCTAGATCATTCCATAAAGTCAAAATCAAATGTCCCTCTTTTGATCATCACTGTCCTTCTTTCTAGTTCACTCCTTCTAATGTCTGAACTTCAGCAAATCTTTGAAAGCACCAGGACTTAAAATCTACTGATCCTTCTACCTCTTTATTCCTCATTCACTCAGTGGGCTCCTCACTCTTCCTGGACACACACTGGGACTTGTGCTCTCACTTCAGGGCATTTGCACTTGGTGTTTGCTCCTTCCCCAGATACCTGTGGGTTAATTCTTCACCACCTGCAAGCCTTTGCTCTAGGGCCATCCTGCACAGCGAGGCCCACCCTGACCATTTTATTTAAAGTTGTGCCTCATCTCAATATTGTTAGTCCTTTTCCTCCTCCTGTATTTTATTTTCTGCCATTGTACTTATTACTAAAATACTACATTGTCTCCTTTTATTTATTCCTTTAGAATGGAAGCTTTATGAAGGCAAATACTTTTGTGCACGGTGACTCAGTGCCTAGAACAGTGCTTGGCACATTTATGGTTATCAGTAAGTATTTGTTGAATGAAAATAATGTGCTAGGACTGCATTTTGAACCCAGGTCAGTTGTATTAGAAAGTCTCTCTTCCACCATCCCCATATCATTGCAAGACGAACCAGGGCAATTAATACAAACTAAACTTAGGGGAAGCATTGAGTTAGAAGCTTTTTTAGGGGTATAAGTGGGAGTACAGAAAACTCTATAAAATGCCCCAGATGTGCATGATTGGCAATATAGTACCGAGTAAAATTTAAAAAAAAGAAAATTCAAATGAATTGCTGGTATAATGAAGACAAAAAAACAGCCTCATTACTACTCTGTTCTTGCTTCCTCTTCTCTTCCTTCCCTATCTTACTCTCCCTCTATTTCCCTCTTCAATATATTTTTCTATTTTCTCTCTCTCTCTCTCTCATTTTCTTACCTTTCACTCCTTTGACCCCTTTTCTCCACTCCTCAGCTTCCTCAAAGAACAAAGCAAATTATTTTTTTGGAAAGAATGTTAATTTCCAAGATGTGGGGAAAATGAAATTGTCCCCTTTCCTGAGGCTCCCTTGAGCATCCTGCACTTTAATGAAATAAATGGCCTGGAGGCAGATGAGCCAAGAGGAGGTGGGCTGGCGGGTCTGTCTGTGCTCGGGTTCCTCTCCTTCCCTATTTGGACTCTGCAGCTCTAGGGGGATGAGCAGGGCAGGGCAAACTTGTCATTGGCCACTGTCCCATGCTACTTATGAAACAAATAAATGACAGACAAGTCTAGAGATTTTGAAGAAAATGAAGTAGGGAGGGAGAAACCCATCTTGGTTGTGAATCTGGAAGCTGGTAGGAAAACATAACCCTCTTCCTGAATGCTAAGTTTTAATTTTCATCAAAGAGTTGGCCCAGGGAGTCCAGTTTCTCTCCCCCTCAATGAATTAGACTACAACAAGTGCAAGTTGTTCTACCCCCTGGTAGAACCAGGGGACAGTTCTGATGTTGGGTACCTGCCCAACCAGTGGAAAACAGGGCTGTCTCAGAAAAGCATATGACACAGCTTTTGGCAGTCTTCACTGGGCAGTGTGTGGAGTGTGGAAAGGACAAGGACTTTGGTCCAGGCATACTTGGGTGCAAATCCTTGCTGCATTATGTTCTGCCTCTGAAACCTTGAGCATAGTACTTAACCACCTTGTGCCTCAGTTTCCTCTTCTGTCAAGTGGAGATAATAATAGTCCCCACCTCACTGGGTTGTCACAAGGCCTGGAGATGACGCATAATAATGGTGATGATGATGACTAACATGAATTTGAACATTTACTATATGCCTGACATGGTGTTAAATGTACACATTAGCATGAATAAAGTCTCCAGAAAAAAGCTTGGCATATAATGGGCATCTGACACATTCTAAGCAGCATTATTATCCAGCACTATGTAGGAGAGTGAGAAAATTACTTTGGGAGACATGAATATTCAAGACACATGAATGTTTCAGGTCACCTCTCTGTTGGGAGACAGAGAAGTTTCAGCTTCCCTGGCAACTTGGTACAAAAAGAAGCAGACATCAAGGTGGATTAGGAACAACTCCAAAATCTCAGTGGCTTTACCCAACAGAGGGGAATTCCTCACTTACACCACATGTCCCATAGGGGTCAGCCTGGGGTTCTGCTCATCATTGTCACTCAGAAACTTTGGCTGCTGGATGCTGTATTCATTTTGACACCTGTTTCCACAATTGCAAAAACATAGGAAAAGAGGACTGGAGGAGAAAAGCAGCAATTAAATCCTTCCGCTTAGAAGTAATATTTCTCTTGCTCATATTTGTTTAGCCAAAGCAAGCCACTTGGCCACAGAGAACTTGAATTAGTTGGAGAAATGCAATCTACCATGCACATATTCTAGGAGAACTAAAATACAGTGGCCAGCCTAATGACTGTGGATCCTGATGACACCACAGAAGGGCACACTCTTGATGGTAGATGTCATTGACATTCTGTTTATATAGAATCAATAATAAGAGCTACCATGAACTGGGCACCTACTGTATGATAGATATTGTGCCAGGTACTTTGCATTCATATATCTGTTAACCCTCCCAATAAGGATCTCCATAGTATAATATGGAAATTGAGGCTTAGGGAAGTTTACTTACCAAAACTTATTAGAAAACTTACTAGGTATTAAGGATAGCATGAACATATTCCACACGGGTTTTCTGAATTTACAGGGAAATTCCTTAAAAAGAACAGTGCACTAGGAGATTATAGAGACTGACTTGTAGTCATTTTCTTTTCGTTCTTTTTTTTTTCTTAGAGATGGGTTCTTGCTCTGTCACCCAGGCTGGAGTAATGCTCACTGCAGCCTTAAACTTCTGAGCTCAAGCAATTATCCTTTGCTCTTTCCTCAGCCTCCCAAGTAGCTAGGACTATAGGCTCACACCACCATACTCAGCTAATTTTTCTATTTTTTTGTAGAGACAGGTCTTCCTATGTTTCCCAGGCTTGTCTTGAACTCCTGGACTCAAGTGATCCTCTTGCCTCAGCCTCCTGAAGTTCTAGGATTATAGGCATGAGCCACTGTACCTGGCCTCCTTCTTTCTAATTCTTAAAGTTTGAACACATGCCAGGATGGCAGATAGGTCTAGAGTGTCAATTCTGACAGATTTGTGTCAGTTACTAGAGAACTATTATGAAAATGCTCTCCAATGGGAATGAGTAATGTGATTGATTAACAGTGTCTGCTATGGACACAGGGAGGGAGTACATGGCAGCATGGGGAATGGATTCATCTCTGGGCATTTTCTTAATGTCTCTGGGTCTCAGTTTTATCACCTGGGAAACAAGGTAAATAAACCTCACCTGAATCAAGATAGGAGGTTGGCCAAGATGAATTATTGATGTCCTCAGAAGACAGCAAAACTTCTGTTTCTAGGTGCATATGTCCTGGCTGATTTTATGCATGCTATTCCATCTTGTAGTCACAAACATCCATTTGTACATGTGGGATGGGTTGGGTAAGGGAACTCAACAGGTTGAGTCATTGAAAACTGCTCCCAAGGAAGGCAGAGCTGGAAGCCTTTGACAGGAAGGATGCATCATTTACTGACACTTAGGGATGCCAATCATCACTGCCCTACCAATCATCTGTGAGTGGATATGCCTCTTTGTCTATGAATCCGAAGACTGTGTTTCTCTGGGGTGATATATTGGGGAGGCCCGATCGTCAGATAAACACCCCTCATCTTTTTGGTGGCTATTTGGGGAATACAAACAATGTATTTTTCTTAAAATACAGAAGGTGTATTTTTATTATCATTATTATTATTTGGGAATACAAACAATGTATTTTTCTTAAAATACAGAAGGTATATTTTTATTATTATTTATGTATTTATTTTTGAGAATCTCACTCTGTTGCCTGGTCTAGAGTGCCATAACATCAGCCTAGCTCCTCAAACTCCTGGGCTCAAAGGATCCTTCTGCCTCAGCTTCCCAAGTAGCTGGGACTACAGGCATGCACCACCATGCCCGGCTAATTTTTTCTATATATTTTTAGTTGGCCAATTAATTTCTTTCTATATTTTAGTAGAGATGGGGTCTCACTCTTGCTCAGGCCAGTTTCAAACTCCTGACCTTGAGCGATCCTCCCTCCTCAGCCTCCCAGAGTGCTAGGATTATAGGCATGAGCCACCGCGCCCGGCCCAGAAGCTGTTAGATTCCAGCAGGCATACTCAAGGAGTTTAATTAAAGAAATTTTAATAAAGATTCTATTTACCAAGGTGTGGTCAGGATGAAGGGAACCAGCAAGGGTGAGGGAGATACTTGGGACTAGCAGAAGTGGGAAGCTGTTATTACTCCTAGGCCTGAAGGGACAACAAGAGGGAAAGGTGTTTCTGGGACCTGTGAATGCTGTGATCAAACAAGAGGGCTACTTAACAGAGCCATGGCTGTGGGAACTCTGGCCGCTGCCTAGACTACTGCTAGACAGAAAGACGGTGGGAAGTAAACTCCCAGAATATTCTCTGCTTGCACCTGCAGATACCCCACCAGAAGGCTGGGAGCCTGTGAGATACAGACACGGGAGACAGGCCCCTGAGGTCATGCCACAGGGCGGAGAAGGGTAAACAGTGGCTGTGGGAGGACAGATGGAGAAGGCCCTAGCACACAAGAATAGACATAGAAAGCAGAGTACAAAATTCACAGGCATTTTAAAGGTGTCACGTGAGAGGAGAACAGGGAGGGAAGGGAACACTGGGGTGGAGGGACCACATTCATCTTGATTTGAGGGGTCGGGGTATCAGCCTGGGAGAAGGGAATTTAGGGCTGGACGAAACTTAAACTACTTTCCTGAACCTGGAATCTTTGGAAATATGGTTTTTCTTTTTTCTGGTGATGACCTAATGCTTTCCCTTAATTTGAAGAAAAGTTTCTTGTAAACATGTTCACTTACTTCCTTGAAGCTAAGATAAAACGTGGGAAGTGTTTTTGACCCAGCTTGGGTTGGAAGATTAAGAAGATGACATGTATGGCCCAGAGCCAGCAAAAGTGAGGGAGCCCAGATGTCCCTCAGGGTGAAGACTGGGACCCACTTGACTGATGGGGTTGGTCCTTTCTGGGCTTTTGTTGTTGTTGTTTCTCACACGTTGGAAGATTTTATTAATATCTTCTTTTCTCTTTACCAAAGGAAGCCATTTAAGCCTACCAATCAGATCAACATCTATTTCCAATGCTGTACACGTCCTAAAAATCAATCCCAACTTCTGGCCCAGAGGAGGGGACTATCATGTTTTCTTCTTTTCTTCTTGGTTCTGTTCCTCCACAAAAAGCCAAACGCTCCTCCTAAGATGCCACCATGAAGGCAGAAGAAGAAAGACCTACAGCTACACTGTCTAATATGGCAGCCTCTAGTCACATGTGGACATTTAAATTTAAAATGAATTCATTAAAATTAAATAAAATAAAAAACTCTGGTTCCTGAATCACATTAGCTGCATTTCAAGTGCTCAGTAGTCACACATGGCTGGTGGCTACTGTATTAGTGCATAATAACATTTCCATCATTGCAGAAAGTTCTACTGGGCAGACTGGTCTAGATCCTTATGCATAGGGGGACAGGGGATGGCAATAGGATTCAAAAGCTGTCTTCATCTTCACAGAATCTCCTCCTCCATGACAAGTGACTCTATCTGGGTTTGTACAGTTTTCCTGTGCAGCCAGCAAAATAGTGACGATAATGATAATAGTTACTCACATTTAAGTACTTAATATGTGCCAGACAATGCGCTAAGGGTTTAAATATGTATTATATCATTTAATTACCACAACAATCCTGAGAGAGAATTATCATCTCCATTTGAATAATGCAGAAACCGAGGCTCAGAGAAATTGTGATCACACAACTATTAGATTACAGCACATGAAATTGCCAATATTCAGCCATATTTTATGCAAATGGCACCTTCATATGATTTAACCTCATAATAAATGACGGAGCCAGATCTCAAACGCAGACTCAAAGACCATGTCAAGTTCACTGTGGCTAAGCCTTTGTTAGTGCCCACCTTAAAAGCGATGTCATAGGACTGTTGAAGGCTTAAGTGAAATAATGTTGGTTTTGTGCCTGGCATGTAGTGAGGCTCATGAAATGTTCTTTTTGTTTGAACTCCCTTCCATCTGTCAGTCTTACTTGGGAGGCAGTGCACAGCTGTCTGAGCAGATGTGGCCAGTGAAACTGGGACAAAGACACCCACTGTCATTTACTAAATCCCCTCCCAGGGACCTGGAAAAGTTCATCTTTGTCATCAAGACCTCTCCGAACCCTTTCCCCATCTGCCTCTACTTTCTATCTGGGATTCTCTTCTGCTGGCCAGGTCTGGGCCTTGAGCAGAGGGAGGGGTGATGGACATTGGCTCTTCCTATTCCCCATGGCCCTTAATAGCCCAGCAGATGTGCTTCATCAACAAACCTCTCCCCCCGTAGACCTCAGAAGGAGCAGGAAGACTGGAAGTGGACAAAAAGAGGCAGCTGATGAATTGAGCACGTCAGGTGGTTATGTAAGCTGTGATCCCGACCTCTTGCGAGATGCAACTTTGTTTGCGTGACTGTATCTGGCAAGGAGACACATTCAAAATTTCTCTGTTTTATTTGGCGAGGGGGGAGAGAAGTCTCCCTTGGCGGAGGGGCCTGGCTGTTTGATTTTAGGACTTATGAGTAATTTCCATTCATATGAGCAAATTTTGTCTCTAAAAAGCAATAGTATAGGATTGCCAGATTTAGTAAATGAAAATTATAGTACACTCAGTTAAGTCTGAATTTTAGATAAACAACAGTTTTGTAGCAGAAGTATGTGCCGTGCAATATTTGGAACATGTTTGTACTAAAAGTTATTTGTTGTTTAGCTTGAAATTCAAATTTATCTGGTACTATGGTTTTGAATGTGGCCCCTCCAAAATTCAGGTGTTGCCAATATCATAGAGGCGGGCCTTTAAGAGGTGATTAGTCTAAAAGGGCTCCTCCCTCCTGAATGGGATCAAGGCTGTTTTAAAAGAGGCTTCATGGAGTGCCTGGAGAGCTTGCCTTTCCACCGTGTTCCTCTCCTCTGGAGGTATCAGCAAGGAGGCACCATCTTGGAAACGGAGAGCAGCTCTCACCAGACAACCAAACCTGCAGGCGCTTGGTCTTAGACGTCTCAAGACTCCAGAACTGTAAGCAATAAATGTCTGTTCTTTATACATCACCCAGTCTGTAATAGCATCACAAACAGACTAAGAGACACTGGCATCCTGCATTTTATCTGGCAACCATAAAACACTAAGGCTTACAACAGGGCTTCTATCTACCCTTCAGGTGCCAGGTCATTGCTGCTGATGGGAAGAATGCTTGGGAGCAAGGGGGAGGGAGACGTAGATCTAGTTTGCCTGCTTCAGCCAAACTGGTTTCATAATCATAGCCCCTCGGGAGGGCACAGTGAAGTCATTTAGACCTGTTGCTCTCAAAATGCGTTCCCCCGGACCAGAAGCATCAGCATCACCTGGAACTTGTTGGAAATACAAATCCTTGCGCTCCATCCCAGACCTCCTGACTCACGCCCTGGGGCCGGGGCCGGCACACTCTGCTTTAACAAGCCCTCCAGGTGGTGCTGATGCAGTTTGAGAACCACAAATTTAGACTTCAAGCAAGAGCGTTGGGGATCAGATGGCCTTGGGCTTTGAGCCCAGCTCCACCGTTTACTGGCTGTGTGAACATGGCTGAGTTATTACACTTGTCTAAGCTTCCATTTCTTCCTAAATTAAAAAGGAATATAATACCTTATTGGGGGATATATTAAAGAGTAAATGAAGTTATATACTATATATACAACCCAAGGTGCTTGTCACTGTAAGACACATACATTCTTATTTTTAATGACACAAGTGTAGGTCCAGTCATGCCCTGAGACAAATTTGACAATCTGCATGGCAAGCTCCAGTTTTGGGGTAATCCGTGTGCTCAGTTCAAGTGAACCTTTAATTTTCAAGACTTTAATATCCAGTGGTCTCATGGAGGGGGAAAGGAACTAAGAGGAGAAGGTTGCAGGGAGAGAAAGGATTGATTTCCTGTGGGTACTGGTTTTATAACCCACATACAGCCAGGGTGGAGGGCCACATTGATTTAATTCCCTTTGTTCGGTTCTTGGCCCAAAGCAATTTTCCAAAAGGCAGAGTATGCTTTTTTCCTTTCCTGGAAAGGAGAGGGAAAAGAGGCCTGAGGTGGTGAAGACAGTGTAAGGGAGGGCTCCTTTCAGGGGAGAGGGGATGTATACATTTAGGCATGTTTCACAGGTCAAGTGTATGGGCTCCCATATTAAGTCTGGACCAGGGCTTCTCAAGTTGGGCAATGTTGGCATTTGGGGCAGAGAATTCTATATTCTGGGGGCTTCCCTGTGCATTGCAGGATATTTAACATCATCCCCAGCCTCTACTTGCCAGATGCTAGAAGCCTCCTTTGTTACAGTAGTAACAATCAAAAGCATCTCTAGACATTGTCAAATGTTCCCTGGGGAGCAAAACTGCCTTTGTTTGAGAACCACCAGTCTAGAGAATCTTAGAAAATGCCCACTCAATTTGCTATCATTTATTGAACATTTACAAATATTATTCCCAGTCCCCACATTCATATTACAAGGTAGGTGTCATTACCTACATTTTAGGATTGAAGAAACTGAGGATCAGATGGTTAAAGTCAACTGCCCGATACCATACAGCTGGTAGATCTGGGATTCTGGTTGAGATTGATCTAACTCCAAAGCTTGTATAGTTCCTGCTGTAACACACACACACACACACACACACACTCTGGAAAATCAAGATTATTTTTCTTTAAGGAAATTCTTCTCAAGTCAATTCAAGTCCAAATATATTTATTGAGCTAGATGCCATGAGAAGCTACAAGAGAAATCTAAGCTGTTGCTCCTCTGAAGTGTTCAACATCAGTGTCATTGGGAAGGTCAGACCCTCAAGTGCCACAGTTATAGAGCAATATGAGACATTCATTGGGGCCAAAATGAGCATTTCTAGAGATAGAACTTTGTCAGTGGAATGTCCTGTGTGTATAGCTGCTTCACGTGTCTTTTTTGCTGCCAATAGTGATGATTAAAAGAAAGGGGGATAATAAATGAAGGCTTGGAGTTCATGGAATCCTACCAGCCACCTGTCCTACAAAATGCTAATTCTCTTGCCGGAACATGGACTGTGAGTCGCTTCCTGCCAAACACTCTGCCATCTTCTTTCTGGCTCTCTGCATGAAGTTCACCTTTCCCCTCTCCCTGCGGATGGCCGTATACTCGTAAGCCTTGAGCTTGCTGTAGTAATCCGAGAACTTGTTGTAGAGGATGGAAATGGGCATCCCGTTGAGAATGATCCCAAAAGCGATGCAAAGGAAGGCAAAAAGCCTGCCCAGGTGGGTCTCTGGGTACATGTCTCCATAGCCCACGGTGGAGATGCTCACCTGTATAGGAGCGAAAGCAGGAAGGAATCGTTAGCACCATGAGGGAGGAGGAGAAAGGGAGAGAAGCAGGCAGGGAAGTGTCTTTTGTCTCCCCACAGGTGCACGTGGGAAATGCAGTGGTTGCCCACAGAGCCAGCTTTAGGAGGTACCAGAAAGTCTGCCTGTAAGACCTGTGTCCTGGATAGAATACCAGCTATGGAGCTGAAAGACTTCGGTTTAAATTCTGCCTATAACTTATGCATGTTATTATATACAACACGGGAGGGGGGGAATAATACCTAGTTGAAAGAGTTGTAATAAGCATTTAAAATGACATCATATTAAGTTTCTGGTGTAGAACATGCTGAGTAAATGTTGGTCTTTGCCTCACCCCTCAACTGGGGCCAGCTTCAGGACAGGGTGTCCCTAGGTTTGCCTACATGATGGATGCCTTGGAAAGAGCTTGGGCTTAGGACCAGTCAGGCCTGGGTTCAAGTCTCGACTCTAACCCTTTCCAGCTGAGTGACGATATCCAAAACATTCAGACTCTCTAAAATACCACTCAACTCTCGGGATTCTTGTGAAGACCAAATAAGAAAATGAACATAAAGCACTTAACCTAGTACCAGGCACACAAAAAGCATTAAACTCCTCTACTGCCTTCCTCTCATCTTTAAAATAGAGGCAATTAATTATACTTCTCAGAGTTGTTACGTAGTTCAAATGCGAGATTTTATATGAAGGTGCTTTAATTGCAAACGTCTGGAGAAACACTCTCATTATTTTTCGAAAGGACTTTTGTAGACATCACTGACCAAAAATATGTTCACCTCTGCATGAAATACTTCCCATCACTCTTGTCACATTGATTTAAATCCCACTAATTGGAGACTTATTTAGGTTAACAAGCTTCTGTTTTAAAATGCAGATACCCGTGGGACTAGTTATCTGTTAGTGTAGCCAGAGAAAACCCTGGGAAAATCCCCTGGGTACTGATTTTTTATGCTTCGTGTATTCCCTTTGATCCCCAGGCTATTGGTTGAATTACTAGAAGCCTTTTAAGCAGGGCTGTTACTTCCAGTTGTAAAAAATTTTGCATTGCACAACTCCAGGGGGTGCTCTTTGCTTCATGGATTTGTGTAGTTGCTGCCACAATTTTCCTGTAGATGGCAGTAAAGCGCACAAAGTCACCCTGTTGCCCAATGCTGAGGTGGCCTTTACCTTCGTAGTGTCAGTGTTTTTGTTTTGATGATGTAAGGGTTAGTTTGAAGGTAGTGTGGTTGGTTAAAATGAAATGGAGAAGTGAGCAAGCTGGGCTAGTGCGGGGGGCTGATGTGAACCACAGCTCCATCTTGCCCGTGGAAAGGGAAAGGATGTGCTTCCTCTCTGGCGGGGCAGACAACGCACCACCTCTCCCTGCTCCATCTCTGGTAAGAGAGCTCCTGCCATTTCTTGCAGTGGTAGAACACAAGCATCAAAGAGGCTGGATGGTGTAGATGAGGTGACGGAAACAGGGAGCGCGCTAGACTCGGTGGGTCTAACTCCACTTTCCAGCTGAGTGAGTTGGGCAGGACATCTAAATTCTCTCTGCCTTAGTTTCCACTTTTGACGTGTGAGGGATCTATGTCACAGGGTTGTTACGGGAATTGAAGGGGTGCCTGGCACGGGGTACGTAAGCAATAGTGTTAGTACGTATGACATATAAGCAAACCCAGGGATGCCCTGTCCTGCAGTTGGCCCCAGCTGAAGACAGGCAAAGACCAACATTTATTGAGTTCATTCTGCACTAGGAACTTTACCTATGCTATGCTTATTAGACCCACAGGCTGTAGAAACAGGCTCCTCTCTGACTCCTGCTGAATGCTGTGTGAGGGAGATCGAGGGGGATGCCCCCTGGCTCTAGTATAGCATCTCCTTTCCCCACCTTCTGGACCAAAGAGGGGTGTGAGGCAGTGGTATAGTGAGGTTGTGGGTTAATCTTCAAGTCTGCTTCCATATGCATATCTTGTCCTTGGTCACACCAGAAGTAAAAGAACTTGAGTCAGATCTCTATCCAGGTGTGCACTGAACAACAGCTTTCATCTGTCACTAACATCATCAGCCACACCTCTGTATGAACATTTAATTCAGCTCGATTTTTCCCTAGAGGAGGCCTAAAGGGAGTTTGGATGTAGGAGTGAGTGGCAGGATGGCGTAGTTTTAAAACATGAAACATCCATGGAAGTCCAATGCAGAGGCCTTAGAGGAAACCAGTCACTCAAGGGTCCAGATGTGGGGTGGGAGAGGGCAGGAGGACACAGGGGAAGGAAAATAACTAAGACAAAGTGCTGATTTTAAACTTTTGATCGATCAATCTTCACACTGGCTTTGCTTCACCCTCAACTTCATTTATTTATTTATTTTTGGCTGAACTTTGAGTAAAAAGTCAAAAGCAAAGAGAATTGGCTTAAAGAAGAGTAAATATTTGATGTGCCTAATATGGTCCAAATACTTTTGTATATCTTGGATCTCTATTTTTGGAGAAAAGATCTCTTCTGCTAGAAGGCTATGTGTGACTGGTCCTCAAGAATCCGTTCAAAATGTACAGTTAATTATGTGTTGTCTGTTTTGTGGATAATTGGATTCAATGAGTGATCTGTTTCTTGCTCATTTGTTCAGGGAGGAACTCAGGTTTCCTTGGCTTGAGGGAACTTTTTTCCCCATGTTCCACAGGCCAAACCATTTCTCCCTAGATGGGCATTAAAAACTGAAGGCCCCAGATTGACCCAAGTGACCTCAGAGTGAGTTCTCACATTAGCAGGAGTTGGGTTTGGAAATGTGACCAAAATTTCTGCAATCCATCTTAATAGTCTGAAAAAAACTGGCCAGCTCAGCAACTCTGTAAACTGGAAACTTACCATTCTGATGAAGACTTACATATTTTCCTTAGCCTTGGGTCCCAAAGCCAGAATGTGACCTTCCCCTAGCAGCTCAGTAGCAAATCAGCAAATCCTGATCTGCCAAACATTGAGATCAAGCATCAAATTTTTCTCCAAAACTTCAGAATACTTAGATTTCTCATTTAACAAGAAATTCTTGTTTTCCTCATAACAAACTAGTTATAGATTAAATCTTGGCACCCAGTAGTCTATGCATCTAGGAATTATGATCCTAGGGAATAAAAATGATTTATCAAAATGATACTCCTTTTAGTTTTCCTAAAGAATTGGAGTTAATGAAGATGAACCCTTTTTGGCTGAAATCATTCCACACCTCAATGAGTGTTGTCCTTCAAAGGATTCAGAGTCAAAGGCCACTGTTGCAACAAGTATATTTGGAATTCTTCTCTTGGATTCTAATCTGCACAGAAAATTCAGTGGCAAGACCTTGATACAAATGGCCATATCTCTCTTGATGGTTAACTCTAGGTGCCAGTCTTAAACTCATGTGCCTTGACTATTTTAAAATATTGAATCTAGCCTCAAAAATGTAACCATTAACACCATTTCAAAGAAGCAAATGGACATGTCACAGGCTCTGAAGGTAATTCCTCAGTGGAATTCAAAGAATGTTTTGATTAGTGGAAGCACTGTTAGAATGAGGTCATGGGTGACCATCTTGGAGAAAGCAACAACCCTCATCTGTATATTACAATTCTGACATGTATGTACATGGTATGATGAGGAGGAAGCGTGTACAAGCTAAAACAAAACTACAAATGCAAGTTTGAGATCTATTCAACTGTCTATAGAAAGGTACACAATAATGACCCTTCCATATCCTCAGCTTACTTGGTATTTCTCCCTGCCCTCTATAATTCTGTCATGTTCCACTTAAGTCATTGGTGACCAGGAGACACATACTTCAAAGACACAAAAGGGTACCACTCTACAATCAGGGATCTACAAGATCAAAAGTCCTAACAGTGCCTAAGAGCCTTTGCTCCATTTATAGTTCCTGTGCTATTTCTGAAAGAGCAAGGAGAACTCGAACACCTTCTGTGCCACCTATTTACCTGTTGTCTCTCAGTCCCAAGCCTGATTCCCTTTTGTACTCTTTCCTGTAATTCTGTGGTTGGGAGTATGCAAACCACATTTCTCAGATTCCCTTGCCTGCCGTCTTCTGGTTATGCTCTGTCAACAAGAGATGCTGACAGGAGACTGGAAGGTGGGAATAGGATTGAGGGTCTCTCTTGCTGCCTCTGGTTTCTGCCATCATTTCTGCAATAGCAGATAATAGCTATGGTGTGGGCATTTTTTGGCACTCCTGAAAGCAACCTCATGGTGCCAACTTAGGAGTTCTTGCAACAGCTGCACAGAGGCGGCTGCTGTGTACTGGTATGTTCTGGTAGCACTACCTTCTCCCATTTATTCTCACAATTTTAAGGCCTGTAGCTATTCACTGCAGTTACCAATCTCTGGATTATCTCAGTTTTCCCTTTTGCTCTTCCAGTCTTCTAATACCCATCTATTTCCCTGTATCAAATTCTCTCTATTTGAAATACCACTGTGGTGTCCATTTTCCTGACTGTAACCCAACTAATTTACCATCCAAATGGATCTCCTCCAAGCAATCCGTCAACAAGAATACATTTCAGTGATCTTGTGTCACCTATTTGCCAGGAAATGATAACATACTTTAGGAAAACAAAGATGGGACCAATGTCTCTGGGACACAATTATCTGGTGCTTTAGCTAGAGATAAATTTTCTGAGAAGTTTTTGTTAGTTTTTGAAGCAATGAGTTCATGCCAAAGTTTCCTGCTTGGTTTCTACAGCTTTAACTTGCTCTTGATAGCTCAGATGGAAATGGTTTGTATACCACACAGGGAGCTGTGCCATGTATTTCCCACTTCCAGGCAGCCCAGAGAACCCCAGAATGACTGGAGCTGCTCCAGGCGTGGGCCTGTTTGCACACTTAGCAGCTCTCCCATGATGGAACAGCTGACCCTTCTGTGTTTTTCACAGTTTCTCTCCCTTCCCCAGGAGAGAAGGAATCATTTCTGTTTTATTCTCCCCCCCAAAGGAATCTGGAAGCAAAGGTTATTGCTTCCATGTGATAGAGACTATCAACTAGTCATGTATAGTAGCTTCTATTTATTGCAGACTTACTACAGGCTAGCATTTCACATATGTTTCCTATTACATTAGTATACCCAAATAACCTCCATTTGACAGACAAATAAGACAGGTCTATCTTCTATCCTAATACATGAGCCTTTGCAAACATAAGTGTCCATGAGGGATTTGTTTTGCAGCTGTAGGAAAATTCACAACAATGCAAATTACTGTATTCCTCTTAAAACGCTTAGTTGAATTATAGAGGAAGGTTGTAGGATTCCTGGCATAGAAAGAAAAAAGATTTTTAAAAGTCAGTCAGACTTGGGGTTGTCTGAAAGTACTAAAAATACATAGAAGAATGGATTAGAGAATGTCTCTAATGTAGGGTGAATATTTCACAAGGGGCAAAGTTCTGGAGTGGCCAAGAAAATATATTTTTCTTTACCTCATCTTTAAATTTTCAATTTATAAATATGTTTTCCAATGCTTATAATACATCTGAGTAGTAGTATATTACTATAGTAGAACAATTGTATTATTGGACCTAATTCTTTCTATCTTCCTGTATCCAAGCTCCTTGCCAGATAACTTTGCAGTGTTTCCTAACCTGCGCCACCCCTTAAGCAAGTTTGGCCACGTGACTTGCTTTGGCCAATGGGTTGAGCAAATGACATGAACAGAAGCTTACGTGGTGTTTGTGTGATTGGGCTTGCACTCTCCCTCTTCCCCGTTGCTCAAGCCATGGATACATGGCTGCTGTAGCACTGGGGACATGTGGCTTAGTCCCTCCCTTCATGCCAGCTGACCATTAGGCATGTGAATGAGTGACAACAGCTTCATGAATGAGAAGAGCCTTCTAGTTGAAACTAGACTAAATGCTGACTTTTAAATTCATAAGCTAAAGAAATTCTTGATGTTTTAAGTCATTGAGTTATGGTAATGTATCATTTTTATGGCAATAACATCTAATTCTTTTATAAATAACCACATTTATCATGAATATGTGCTCACAAATTTTTTAAATTATGAGATGTATGATCAATAAAATGCTTGGAGACCACTGAATCAGAATTACTTTCAGGAATCCTCTTCTCAGATTCTTTCTCTTTTTTTATTTTATTTTTTTTTATTTTTGAGACGGTCTCATGCTGTTACCCAGGCTAAAGTGCCATGGTGGCATCCGCTTAGCTCATAGCAGCCTCAAACTCCTGGGCTCAAGGGATCCTCCTGCCTTAGCCTCCCCAGTAGCTGGGACTACAGGTGCGTGCCACCACATCTGGCTAATTTTTTCTATTTTTAGTGGAGATGGGGTCTCTCTTGCTCAGGCTGGTCTTGAACTCATGACCTCAAGTGATCTTCCTGCCTCGGCTTCCCAGAATGCTAGGATTATAGGCATGAGCCACTGTGCCCAGCCTGTTCACATTATTTTGACAGTATTCTTTTCTCTTTGTTCTACTGAGAATGTGGACCCTTAGTACATGTTATGCAGTATAATTAGAAGTATAGAGAAGAATTGGATAAATAACATAAGTCTTGGGGAATAGACTAACTTTAGAATATTTGAGGGGAGTTGTTTCTATTGTTTTCATAAATTAGTTTATAAATACAAGTTATCAGCCTTATTCGTAATGAATTTTACTGTCTCAGTCTGAGAATAAAATGGACAAAGGCCATTAGTAAAGGGTAAAGTGGGTAAATGCGAAGGTTAGAATGTGCAAAATTTGGCCTGTGAAAATAGTGTCTAGCAGACATAATGGCTACAAAACAAAAACTCACCTTGCTAAAAGCAATAATTGGTAAACTTTGTTATTGGTAAAAAAAAAACTGGTGATTCAACTTTTGTAAAAATTTATGGAAAACATTGATCTTGAGTAAAATAATTTCAGTTAATATCAAAGGGATAATCTAAAAGTTTTGAACTTCATTGTATATTACACAAAGCAGAAAATGGGATCAACTGGTATTCAGAAAAATTTTAAAACTAAAGATCCAGTATTAGTAACATAATTCTTATCAAAATATTTATATTAATATACAAAAGGTTAAAAAAACTTTTGTGGGTTAAAGCTGTAGTATCAATGAGTCCACTAGGTCCAGTGCCTGTGTTAGGCTAGCCTTTTAAAATATTTAGATGAATGGAAATTTGACTCTAAAACTTTGTATTATATCATCAGCCTGTGGATTTGCTCTTTTGCCTTCCTGCGTTAGTCACCTCCAAAGTAAATGTCATTTGCTGGGGACAGGTCATCCTTCATGAGCTCCATCTGTACACATGGTTTATCTACTATGGGGATGACCTTTCATCACTTGGAATATGATCAGAGGAGCAGCATTTGGCTGGCTCATTCAGAAGAGCCTAACGTCATCCTGTCACTGCAGAAAGCTCACAAATCCTGGTGTACATATAAGCTTTCTGATTTCAAGGGAAGGAAGACTGACTAAACTGTGGACCTCTACAGGTCCAACCTCCTCTTTTAGAAATGAGAAAACTGAGAACAGGGAGTGAGGCTTGACAGTTAATTATTCAGGGTCATATTTCATTATTGGCAGATCTGGGACAAGAATCAAGTTCTCTAAATTTTCCATCAGACTACACTACACTGATAGTAGCCCTGGGTTGGTTTGTCTCAGAAGTTTACACCAGACTGCTGGTTCTGACAGATACAAAGTTAAGGTTGAAAATATCTACTCTCTAACATGGGAAAACTGGTTATAATTGCTTAATGCTTTAAAGGCATTACAAATAATCTACTTAAAAGTAAGGAAACAATATATCTAATTCTTTCCTAGGTATATATGCCAACTCAATCATTGATCTGAGAAGACCCATTTAGCACATATTTCCAGGGATTCGTCTAGCACGCTAGATAGATATTTGAGTAAATGGCATAAATTATTATAAAAAGACAAAAGATAAAAATACCAAGGAAACTATGATAAAAATAACTAATACACTCACTGCACAGATTAAGCAAGGCATGCAAAAGAACTAATACTTGGAAGAGATAGTGCCTGAGTGTGGAATGGGCATGGATTTTGGAATTGGACAGGTTTGAGTTTCCTGGCTCTGCCACCTCTACTTGTGTGTCCATACTCAAACTCTCTATACCTCAACTTCTTCTACTGTAAAATGGGGCAATAAGATTGGGTCCTGAAATAACTTTAGTGAAGTTGGAACAAGTTTCAGTTATAGATGCTTCTTTCCACACTCAGATTGGACTGAAACAAGAAGCCATGGAATTTCAGTTAGGGTCGACATTGTTCAGCTAGGCCTCACTTCATTTTCTGTGTAAATCTATAGTTTCCCTTAAAAACATAAGCCATTTCTACTTTTCCTCTTTTTAAAAAAATGATACTCATAACCATCTCACAGGGCTGTGATGCTGAAATGAGATAAGCGTCATAAACCACTTAGTCCACTGGGTGTTCAATAAATGGTAAATAGCAGTAATGATAATGAACCCTCCTTTAAAATCTGCCTGTCAATGGTTTAAGACTAAATCTAGATTGTCTCCAGGCCTTTGACATCCACTGCCATTTTGTGAGCTGCACGCAGCGACTGGGGGAATGGTCAGAGGAGCTGATTGATAACCAAGGAAAGGGAGGAGCAGCTTTCTGCCCGGACGGGAAGAGGGAGAGAAAGCCCAAGGTGCTGGGACTCACCGCGGCCCACCACCAGGAGTGGGGGATGCTGGTGAAGTTGGTGCCGGGCACGTCGTGCTCCACGGAGTAGACGGCCGCGGAGAAGGTGAAGATGCCCATGGTGATGAAGAGCATGAGGCAGCCCACCTGCTGGTAGCACTGGCGCAGCGTGAAGCCGAAGGCGCGCAGGCCGGTGGAGTGGCGCGCCAGCTTGAGGATGCGGAAGATGCGCATGAGGCGCATGATGCGCAGCACCTGGCCCACCTTGCCCACCCGGCCCATCGTCTGGCCGTGCTGCTGCTGGTCCTCGCCGGTGAAGCACTCGAGCAGCAGCTGCAGGTAGAGTGGCAGGATGGCCACCAGGTCCACCAGGTTGAGCGCGCTGCGCACGAAGCGCCGCAGGTCGGGCGTGGAGGCCAGGCGCAGCAAGTACTCGAGCGTGAAGAAGCCGATGCACAGCATCTCCACGTGCTCCAGGATGGGCCGCAGGTCTGGGTCGCCCGTGTCATCGTGTGTCTGATGCTGCTCCTCCTCCACGGTGTTGAGCGCCAGCGCCACGACGGAGATGAGCACGAAGAGGCTGGAGGCCACCCCGATGGCCTTGGCGGCCACTGACGAGAAGGGCTTCTCCATGAGGTTCCAGAGGCGCCGGCGCTGCGGCCCGTAGAAGCGCATGTCCTGGAAGAGCTCCTCGGCCTCCTCGGCCTGCGCCTGGGCGCGCAGCTCGCGCTGGATCTTGAGCTGATCGCTCAGCTCGTCGCGCCGCTCCTCGAAGCAGATGCGGCAGCAGCGCGGCGTGTACTTGAGCCGCACGCCCCAGTAGCCCAGCTCCTCCAGGAAGCTGCGCGGGCACAGCCCGTCGAGCACCAGCAGCACCCCGGACACGTAGAAGTTGTAGACCAGCTGGAAGACTGCCGGGTCGCGGTCGAAGAAGTATTCGTCCGTCTGCGCCTCGTAGTCGTCGCACAGGCTCAGCTGGCGGCTGCGGCTGGTGGAGGTGGCCAGGCGGCCCAGGCGCGTCTTGGGGTAGCCGATCAGCTCGCAGTAGTCCAGCTGGTAGCTCTGGCCGCCCACGTTCACGTTCAGCGTGGACCACTGGGCCGGAGCGTCGGTGGGGACATCAGGCTGGGCGGCGGCGACTTCCTCTGGCTCCTGGTCGTCCTTGGCAACGTCATCCTTCCACTCGTCCTCCTCCGCCCCATCCTCGTCCTCCTCGATGTAGTAGTTGTAGTTGCCCTCCGTCCATGGCGCGATGCTGGCCTGGGAGCCGGAACGGCCCCCCACGGAGCAAATGCTCCGGCGGTGTTGGCTGCCCGCCTCTTGGGGCGCGTCCTCACTCTCCGTGGTGTTCCAGGGTTTGTAGCTCCAAGACCGTCTCCTCTCGCTGTGCTTCAGCATCGCTGAGGGAGGTGGACCCCTTGCTTTTCCCTCCTGGCTGTCGTAGGGTCCCTAGCCTGCCCACGGCCTCTAGGAAGATGGATCACGCGGCCTGCGCTGTCTCGGAGGGAACAAACTGGACCAGCGTACTTGGGGGCCTAGGCGTTGCCGCAGAGCTGCCAGACCGCGCGCCAGGTCTGAACGCGGTCACCGGGCTGCGGCTGCTCGAATCTTGCTGATGGGGAAGATGCAAGTGTTAGGACGGATTTAGAGCCTCTTAGCCCATTTTCTCCCCCTCCCTTGTGTGACGTAGAGGATGATTATGTGGTCTTAAATCTCTAGATAATCGGAAGGCAGTGGAGATTATTGCTAATAAAAATGTTGGTCAACCTTGCTCTTAGGAAGTGCTCAGTGTCCGTGTGCTGAGATGAAATCAACTGAATTAGCTGTGGAATATGGAGGCTTAATTATTGAGATTGCAGATTGATTCTGGTTATTAGCCTTTTGTTGGATGTATAGCTGGACAATATTTTCTCCCATTCCCTAGGTTGTCTCTTTTCTCTTTTGATTATTTCGTTAGTAGTGCAGAAGCTTTTTAACTGCATCAAGTCCCATGTATTCATTTTTGTTGTTGCTGAGATTGCTCTCATAAACAATGGCATAACCCATAACTTTATACATATATCACTTTATATATGTTCAATATATATATAAAGGATATATCATTAGAGGTGAAATTATTAGGTCAGAGACTGCACATTTTTAATTTTGATAGTGCCAAATTTTCCACCATAAAAGTTTTACCAATTTACAATTTGCCATCAATGGATGAGAATGTATTATCACACTTTTTGAACTCTACCAATTTTATAGGTGAAAATGATATCTGAGTTAATTTGTATTTCTCTTATGAATGTGATTAAACATTTTTTCATGTGATTAAGAGAGATTATGTTTCTTTTTCTGGGAACTATCTGTTCATCTACTTTGACTATATTTTCCATTGAATTATTGGTATTTTCTTGATTTGTGGGTTAGCTTAATATATCATGAAAACAGGCCCTTTGCCTATGATATGGATTGCAAATATTTTTTTTTCTCAGTTTATGCTTTAGTGAAATTTTTCCCATGCAAAATTTTTAGTTTATGACTGGTGGGTGTTATGTGATATTAGACGTCTTCACCGTTCTGTAATTCTTAAAACATTTTCTTTTTATGGTTTTATTTTTCCATTTAAGAATTTGGACCATCAGGGATTAATTTTGACGTAAAGAGTGATGTAGTAGCCCAATTTATTTTCCAAGTTTTTATCCAGATGTCTCAACACCTTAATTGAATAATCCAGCTTTTCTTCACTGATAGTTAGGGCTATCTTTATCACATAGTTTAAACTCTGCTTCAAAGTTGTTGAGATAGGTAATAGTAGCTATGGAGTCTGTACCTGCTAGTATAACACTCATTGATGTTATTTAGTTTTCTGTAGGCCTCAGACCTACAAGCTTATGATAAAGCTTCTTACAGGCTTAGGCTTTAATTTCCTAGATGTATGTCTAGTGCTCCCCTATTGGCATACAATATTGATGTTGTTTCTCTAGCCACACACTTAACTGTTTTCTTATTCTATTTTTTCTTTACGTTGTGTTGAGTACTGTCATAATAGTTCTCACATGTTACATAAACACACCTTTTCTCTTGAGAACCAATTATACTATTATAAAAAGTAAAAGTCTCACTGTTTTCATATTTTTAGTTTTCCTCTCTTTCCATGGAAATGATATACTACTACTTACCTGAATTTTCAACACGCAAGGTTTTTGCTTTTAAAAACTAGAGTTACTAATGTTTATATGGCATCACGACACTAAGCACAAACACCACAACCACACAGTAGATTCAGGAATATTACCTCGATGGACCACATTTACGTGACTATTATGTCCCAAATACATCTGCTGGTTTGGGCATGTTGCTTGGATTTTGCTCAAATGTGTATGTATGTAGGTACAATAGTAGGTGAGTATCCATATAAGGAAATACTTTATAACAAATACAACTGTCCAAAAATGGAATGGGTTGGCTCATAAAGTGGGAGACACCCTCTCTCGGCATGCATTTGAGGATCTGTAGAGCAGGCTGCAAGGGAGACCTGCACAGGGTAGAAGGTAGGACTGGATGATCTTCAGGCCCCCTTCTGCCTGTAAATCATTAAGATTCTAAGTCTCTGCTTGATGTTCCATTTGCCTTGCATTCCCTTCTCTCTAAATCCTGGCTCCAAAAGTCAGCTCAGGCATCGGCCTTCTCTTTCAGTGATTCTTCTCTGACATCTGTGTTTCTGACGGGATTAGCTCAGTGTTCTCATTGAAGATAGTATTAGTACATATCCTTGCTTTAAAAATAAGACACTTATTTTAACTAAAGAGCAATTAAAATTTTTTCTTATCTCTCAAGTTACATAAGTGCATTATAGACAAATTTAAACATAGAGAACAGAATATTAATAATTGCAATATTAATAGTAACTAGAATGCCCAGATACTGTACTATGTTAATGTTCACACCAGTCCTTTAGCAAAGGTGCTATTGTTACTCCTATTTTACAGATTAGAAAAATGAAGCACAGAAGTTAAGTGTCTGTTTCACATAAGCTTAGCTAGAATGTCATTATTATAACGATGTTAATTGATAGGTGAAAATAGCATTTCATTTTTGCTTTAAAACCAACTCCATATCAATGATTTATTTATGTGTCCTCCCACTTTAGCCTTCAAAGTCCTCAAGAGTAAGGACAATCTTGTCTCTGTGGCCCCAGCACTAAAGTAGGGGGCCTAGTATGTAACAGATTAAAAAATCTTATTAAAGGGATATGCAATGTCTCTACTATTTCTTACAACTGCCTTCGAATTTACAATTATCTCAAAGTTTAAAAACATAATTGCTCTGTATTGACATAGCTCTAGGTTCCACTTTGAAGGAAAGCAAACTAGTAAGCTTTGAGGAACAGTGGCTGGGAGTCCTACCTGCTTTTCCTTGGTGACAGAGATTTAAGGCAGCATGGCCCAGTAGAAGGAAAACTGTGGAATGCAAACAGACTCAATTTTGCATTCCGGCTTCAAAGCTTTGGGCACATTACTTAGCCTCTTTTTAAGTCTCTGTTTTCTCATCTGTAAAATGGGCTACTGAAACATTTTCTGCTAATATAAAAACAGAATGCTCCTCTACTTTATCTTCACTTGACCTGTCCCCAAATCCTGGCATAGAATAGGTACTCATCAAAGAGATAATCATCTCTCCCTCATCCAGTCACCTCCTACCCCAATTCCTGATTGTACAGTTACGGAACATAAATAAGTTCATTTCTAGCATCTGGAGAGCTTCTCAGCACAGAAATAATGATCATATTTTCAGTCTACCATTAACATTAATTTCTGAACTTTCTATGTGGATAGAAACATTGTTATGGTTTAAAATGACAGCTGCTACGAGGAATGAAATTTAAAGTCTATTTCATTTTAATTAATTTGTAGTTAAATTTAAATAGCCTCATGTGGCTAGGGGTTACCATTATTGGACAGGGCAGTGTTAAGGTATTATGTGTCTGAACTGGTCTCTTTGAAATACGGAGGGCTTCCAAACCTCTTGGTCAAAAGAGTTTGCCAGCATGAACTGGCCTACCACTTCTGAGACTAAAAGGGAATGCAACAGGGAGAAAGGAATCATGATAAGACGGTGAATGGGGTGATGGAACAGGATTGAGAAGCCTGAGTAGGTCTCGGACAGGCTTGGGGATGGGGGTATTTCGGAATCGATTTAGGATGGTTTGGGGAGAATAGTGTCAAAAAGGGCAAACTAAGGCAAATGGTAGGAATGTCAAGGGTGCTGAGAATATTAATAAATACCTTTGCAAATTTACCCAGACCTAGTTCTGAAAGGGGGAGAGAGGAAGGGAGAAGGGAGAGAGGGATAGAAGTGGGGAAAAGAAGGGTAGGAAAAGGGGAGACAGAAGGGAAATTTGGCATGTACTTGGGAAGCTGTGTTTGCTTTAAAGCCTCTGAAAGTAAATGACTAAGATTGTAATTGTAGAGTGGGAAGTTGAGATAAAGATCTGGATAATTAATATAATACTTAAAGTAGTTATTTTAAAAACTCTCCAACTTTCATAAAAAGAAAAACAGTAGGTTGTTTTCTCCCAAAGCCTCTGTTAAGTCCAGCAAATTTCTTCTACTAATTGAACTATTTGTTCACCATCTCTTTAAATTTGCCTGTCTTATCATGGATCAAACGTGGAATGAATGGGAGCAGCAATTGATTCCAAAGTGTCCTAGTCAGTTGACATTCTTGCTGGCCAAATTAAAGTTGTCTGTGAGTTTAGAAAAAAGGAAGAGTAAATGATGGGAGAAGAAAAGGCTGTAACTTGAACATCCTTTTTTATTTATGGAATCAGCCTTAAATCTGGAGGTTCACCTATTCTCCCAGAGCACATCCATCCACTTTAATTAGAGATGTGGGTTTCCAGCCTGATTTCACTCTGAGTGGCTTGCAGAGCTGAATCTGGGACTCACCCACCTGTCCCTCTGGGCAGTGTCCTCTTCTCCAGACCGCAGTGACTAAGTGTGCAGCCCCTTACTTAGACAACCTTGATTTGTTTTCTCATCTTCATTTATTATTCCTCCTAAACATACGTGGACTGTCTTTCAATGTGGTTCTCTTTGCCCTAGCTGATAGCTAATGCGACAGATCTTGGCATCTGGGAGAGGTACACCTTGTCTCGATCTTGACAATTCAACACAGAGTGAGGATACCTACTGCCTGCCAGGCACTGTGCTGTTTCAAGCATGGAGTGACCCAGAGGTCATCTAGTTCCCCTGCTCACTTTAGAAATGAGGACAGTGAGGTGTCAGCTAAGGGTAGGTGACTAGCCCAAGGTCCCATGGGTAGGTGAGTTAGTAGCTCCTCAATGCATCTGATTTGAACCCTTTTCTAACTCCTGGCCAGCGCCTTTTCCTTTTAACTTCATATTGCTTCTGCCTCATTGTGTATATTTTTTATTCTGAGGTTGTACCCACACAGAACAAGCAAGTTGTAGATGCGGAGGGAATGTTTTTGAGTAATTTAGATATCAGATCTTGGCATTTAAAAAAGAGCTGGAATCAGTTATCCAAACTAACTGCCCTTCACTGATCTAATTTCGTGGAGGACTTCTCCATTTTATTTTGCATAGGTAGTCACAATTGTGTGCCACATACCTGGCCAAAGCAGTATATTCTCTTCCGACCAAACCAGAGCCTTGCTCACTCTCCATTCAGAAGCAGCCCAGGTGACCTTTCAAAAGTTTAGTCATATAATTTGACACCACTTTGCATCTAACTTGTTTTGGTTTGCCTGTTCTCTCCTGGTCTCCGTCTCTGTTCCTTCTAATCCAAGCAATGAGGCTCTCTCTTCCCAAACCTCCAGAAGAGCAGAAATAAGGTGACTGAGCGCTGCATTCCGTGCAGAGAGAAAGCATTTGCGGGAAATGCTTTCACCCTAAGGGTTTTTTTTTTTTTTTAATCTCAAAATTTGCATTCAAGAACTCTACTCAGGAAGGGAAATATGCCAGAGATTATGGAACATCTGTTCTGACAGGGGCATTACTGCAGCGAGAGGGCTCCCTGGAGCTGGATGATGGGAGCCAGATGATGCTCCTGGGGAGATTTGCCGATTTAAAAAGTGGCATCTGTGAAAACCTAGTAAGAATATAAGGAATGTGCTTGAACAGATGGTATGTGAAGAACACTGGAATAGAACCGTTCTCTGAAAATCTTTTAAGGATTAATAAATGGGAAAGGATTGCAAATGATTAATGATGAATCAATTATATTATACACATTTCCTATGCAGTTTTACTCCAAAACCTATTTTTTTTTTGCACAGGTCAACAGTTATCAGTCACAGCAAAATTCTATGGTGTAGATAAATACTTTGCATGCAGCTTTCTAAAATATCATTCTCTGCATTGCAGGGGCTATTCATAAAGGCAGAAGGGAAGAGTTGGACCTTAGGTGATGAATGTGTATGAGAGTTACACACAAAGAAGAGCATAAATAATAGATGTAAATGAATATATTTGTGGTTATATTCTTATGTTGATGTGGATTAAATTTTAAAGCAGTGCAGCTGCTTTCAGAGAATGCCACGAGAAAAGTCAGTATTTTTGACCGAAGATCAAAGTAGGTTAGCAATGCATTGCCAAAAATTGTTTATGGAATAAATAAAAATTATTATAATTTATATATAGCAACTATTTGTATGTAACCCAGCCTGGGTGCCGCTAAGGAGCTTCTGATTAATAAGTAGCCTAGCCTTTCAAGAAAGGTAATGATTTTCCTTGCCCCCATAATTTCACTCTTGATTTATTCTAAAATAAATTTGGCAGAAGTCAATTTTAGCTCCTGCTTATCCAAGAATATCGCAATCTATGACTTAGTAAAGTCAATTTAAGGAGGTTTTATTGCATACATCTTTTAGGATTATGTTTGGCTGTATGTAACTGAAAGAAAGATAAATAAGGGCTTCTACATGTAGGCATTATTTTCCTTCTGGGATGAGATGCCCCACATTGGCAGTCCAAGGCTGGTAGAGGGGCTAAAAATGTCACCAAGGATCCAGGATCCTTCAATCTTTCTGCTTTGCCATCTTGAGTATATAACTTTTTCCCTTATGATTTCAAGAGGACTTTGGTACCTGCAGGAATTAAGTTTATATGTCAGGCTGTTAGAAGATGGAAAGACTAAGAAAAAAGGACAAAAGAGACAAGGGACTCTTTTGAAAAGAATATTCTGGAAGGAAGCCCCACCCAGCAAATTCCACTTAGTTCTGATTGGTCAGATCTGAGTCACAGGGAAGTTTGAGAAGGTGATTAGTGCCCTTCCCAGTAATTATAGTATTGTTGGGGCTCTAGATATTGGGGATTGGGTGTTGATGTGCCAACTTAAAGTTTTTGTCACCTTGTATAAATATATACTTTGAATCTCTTGTATTATTGACACTTAGATAAAGATAAATCCCTGATTATTTGTAAACTTTAGAAAGGTGGATCATTTGGTCCTAAATACAGATTCTTTCCATCGTTCCTTTTTCAGAATGAGTAGGTTCTGCTGTGACCCTACCCATGTTCTAATACAAGCATTTGTTTTAACTCATTGGTCATACTTGTGCTACCTGGGGTTATTCAGGAAAAACCTATCTTTTAAATTTCATTGCTTTCATAAAGATACCTGATTAATATTTTAAAAAATCAACAATAGAGAAATTTATAAAGAAAATAAAATACACTTCAAATCTTACAACCTCAAATAACTATGTATTGTTAACATCACGGTAAACACTAATCCAGAAATCTGTCTTGCCGTCTATCTCTATATATCTATACATGTATGTATACACACATATAATTTTAATATGTCTAATTTCATACACATTTATACATATAATTTCACATCTATGGGATAATAAATGTGACATTCTAAAACCTTTATTGACTCAATGACATGTAATAGTCATTTTTCCATGTATAGATCTATGTCTAGATTTATATCATCTTTTTAATAGCTGTTTGGTATACTCCAGAAAGCTACTAAAATGAACCTTACTTGTTGTCTAACAAAATATTAATAGAGTATAAGCACCATGACAATGTTTAGTTTTCCCTCAAGTCTAATGCCTCTAATCATGTGTCATAATTGTGTTGTAAAATCTTGTAAGTACTAGACTAGGCAAAACTGAGGAACATAGTCTAAACTCTTTGGGCTACAATCTCAGAGGCAGAGTGATATGTTGGGGACTTCAAGGGAACTGAGTTGTAGTCCCAGCTCGGTTACTAACTGTGCAAACTTCAACAAGTCACATCTCTCTGGGCCTCAGTTTCCACATCTGACAAATAATGGCATAAGTACAGGTGACATTCAAGGTCTCTTCTAACTCTCATGTTTTTTGATTTTATTAAACCTTGTCTTCCATTACTACTGAATAATTATCAGCTTCTTAAGAATAGGACCAGGTCAGGATAATTATCCATGTGTAGTCCAGAGCCTAGAACTTAGTAGGTGACTAATAAATATTTGCTGAATAGCTGAATGCAAATGTCACCTCACCTGCGTACTGAGTTATTTTCCAAATGTACCAAGCCCATCCCCCCTTCTTAATTTTACTTAAATATGAATATAGAAGAACTGTCCAGAATATTTTGTTTTTTCCATTTGGTCAGATCTTGTTTTATGACTTTTGGCAAGATTTTAAAGATTTATTTATAAAAGTCCTAAGCCTGCTTTGTTAAATTTCTCCTGAAATGCTTTATTCACTTTATTTGCCTTTGTAAATGAAATATCTCCCATTTCCACTTCCAAGTGCTTATTGTTAGTATAAAGAAAATTTATTTATTGTATATTTATCTTGTATTTAACCATCTTATCAAATTATCTTCTAGAAATTTCTTTTCTTTTTTTAACTAGAATTTCTAGAGTTTCTGGAAATAAAATTATCATCAAAAAATCTAGACAATTTTAGTTCTACCTTTTAATATTTATATGTATTTTATTTTACCAGTCTTTTAAATTTGCTTATACCTCTAGGATATATTTTTTTTTTCTGGAGACAGAGTCTTACTCTGTCACCTCAGAGTGCAGTAGCATCATCATGGCTCAGTACAACCTGAAACTCCTGGGCTCAAGCAATCCTCCTGCCTCAGCCTTCCAAGTAGCTAGGGCTACAGGTGCCCAGCTCATTTTTCTATTTTATGTAGAGATGGGATCTCACTCTTGCTCACGCTGCTCTTGAACTCCTGTCTTCAAGTGATCCTCATGCCTCAGCCACCCAGTGTGCTAGGATTATAGGTGTGAGCTACCGAGCCCAGCCTCTAGGAAAATATTGAGTAGTATGTAGTTACGTTTATCGGTCTTTTTTATGGCCAGCACTATCATAAGTTTACAAAGATATTCTTATACTTCTTTGGTTACTTTTATAATTTTCCTTTACATTTAAGTTTGTTTGTTTGTTTGTTTTTGAGACAGAGTCTCACTCTGTTGCCCAGGCTAGAGTGCCATGACGTCAGCCTAGCTCACAGCAACCTCAAACTCCTAGGCTCAAACAATCCTCCTGCCTTAGCCTCCCGAGTAGCTGGGACTACAGGCATGTGCCACCATGCCCAGCTAATTTTTTCTATATATTTTTAGTTGGCCAATTAATTTCTTTCTATTTTTTTTTTAGTAGAGATGGGGGTCTCGCTCTTCCACAGGCTGGTCTTGAACTCCTGACCTTGAGTGATCCTTCTGTCTCGGCCTCCCAGAGTGCTAGGATACATTTAAGTTTAAAATTTATCTTGAGCCCATTGATTTGGAGTTATAGTCTGAGATGATATGAATACAATTTCTCTTTTTATCTCCATAGATAGCCAGTTGTCCTAGTATTATTTATTAAATAGTATATTCTTGCCCAAGTTATTTGCAGCGTTACCTCTGGCACATGTGGAGTTTCTATAGGTGTATAGGTCTGTATCTGGGCTCTCTATTCCATGCTATTGCTCAGTTCGTCTATTTCTGAGACAATCCCACAGTATTTTCATTGCCATTGATATCGAATGTTGTAAGAAGTCTTGACATATGTGGGGCATGTTTTTCAATGTTGTACTATTTCTCCTTCAAGAGTTTTTCTATTCTTGGACCTTCGGATTATTTCCGTATGTGCTTCAGAATCTACTTTTCAAGTTTCAAAAAAAAAATTTTAAAAATTTGTTGAAGCCTTAAATTAGAATTGAATTATTATCTCCATTTGGAAGAATTGCTCTTAAGACTACCTATCATATATTTCTACATTTATTTAGATCTTCTTTAAGATCTTTCATTAAAATTTTAAAATTTTCTCTTTAAGATTTTAAACGTCTTTCATTAGGTTTATTTCGAAGTAACTTTTCTGCTGTTGTATGTGACATCTCTGGTTCTAGAATATATTTACATGTTATTTGAAATGCCTCTCTTTAAAAAGTGGGGCTTAATTCTCTCTTCCTGTTAGGTGTGGGATGAACTTGTGGCTCATCACCAAGGAATAAAATAAAGCAGAACTAAATTTAAAAAACTATATCATAAAAGGTACTGTGGCTTTCTCCTTGCTCTTTCTCAGATGAACCTCTGTGGGGGGAGGTGGTGCCATGTCATGAGGATAGGCAGGCAGCCCTACAGAGAAGCCTACATGGAAAGAACCGGGGCTTGCTCATGTCCAATGAGGACGAGGCCTGCAGTCTCCAGCCACAGGAGTGGGCCGTGTTGGAAGTGGATCCTCCAGCCCCAGCTAAGGATTCAGTCCACAGCCCTCACCAATGTGTTGACTGCAGTCTCACAGGAGACCCTGACCCACAACCATCCAGCTGAGCCACTCTGGGATTCTTAACTCTGAGAAACTCTGAGATAATAAACATTTATTTTAAGCTATTAACGCTGGGGGGATAATTTGCTACCCAATAATATATAACTCATAACATCTTTATAAAAATCATGTTTTCTGTTTGTTTCTGGTATATAAAAATGAAGTTAATATTTTTTTACATTCTTACGGCTTGCTACATTGCTAAGCTCTCTTAATTTCAATAATGCATTTCTATAGATTCTATTAAGTTTTATGTAGATATCATCTTATATGCACTTAATGACAGCTTTGATTCTTTCTTTTGAATCCTTATTTGTTTTCCTTTTCTTTTTTTTTTTTTTTTTTTTTTGAGACAGAGTCTCACTTTGTTGCCCAAGCTAGAGTGAGTGCCGTGGCGTCAGCCTAGCTCACAGCAACCTCAAACTCCTGGGCTCAAGCAATCCTCCTGCCTCAGCCTCCTGAGTAGCTGGGACTACAGGCATGTGCCACCATGGCTGGCTAATTTTTTCTATATATATTAGTTGGCCAATTAATTTCTTTCTATTTATAGTAGAGATGGGGTCTCGCTCTTGCTCAGGCTGGTTTTGAACTCCTGACCTGGAGCTATCCGCCCGCCTCGGCCTCCCAGAGTGCTAGGATTACAAGCATAAGCCACCGCACCCGGCCATTGTTTTTCTTCTTAATGCAAGTAGCTTAGTCTTTGGTATGATATTGACTAGGAACAATGATAGCACGTATCCTTGTTCTGTTCCTGACTTGAAGGGGATTTTCTAATATTTTTCCACTTAAAAATATTATTTCCTAGATATTTAATAGATATCTTTATTAAGGGAGTTCTTTCTTATCCCTGGTTGTTTCCCTCAACACACGCGCGCACACACGTGCAATATTATAGTTCATATTATTTGCATGAAACTGATGAAGCAGAAGGCACAAATATTTAAAACGTTTTTCAATCTATTGCCAAACCACTCTCTAAAATGTTGCACCAACGTAAAATCCACCAGCCTGGGAGACATAGTGAGACCCTGTCTCTACAAAAAATAAGCCGAGTGTGGTGGCGCATACCTGCAGCCTTAGTTGCTCAGGGGGCTGAGGCAGGAGGATCACTTGAGCCCAGGAGTTCAAGGCAATAGTGAGCTATGATTGTACCACTGCACTCTAGCCTGAGTGACAGAGGGAGACCCTGTCTCAAAAGAAAATTTTGTGTGTGTGTGTGTGTGTGTGTCTATAAAATCTAACAATAATACATGTTTCAGGCTGTATTAGCCCACTTAATTGTCACAGCTACCCTTTGAGCTACTTCAAACTACCTTTGAGCTATTGTTATTCCAGTTTCCAGCTGAGCAACTGTGGCACAGAAAAATAACTTGCCCAACATTGGCAATATAAGTAACCTTAAAACTTGTACTCCCATAATATGCTAATAATATAAATAAATAAATAACTTGCCCAAGGTTTCACAATTAGTAAGTGACATAGTCAGGATTTGAACATAGACAATCTGGCTCTCAAGTTCATGCTCTAACACTATACTGAACTGCCTTTTATAGCTAATAACTATTGGATGCTTACTATGGGTGAGAGCTATTGTAACACAATTAATGATCACAACCACCTTCTAAGATAAGTACCATTATCATCCCAGTACTTTGCATATTATAGCACAAGACATGCTTTTGTTGCTGAGTGTAAAAGTGCTGGTTGATCTTTCTATGCGTTTTGAATTCCCAAGAAGTGGTTCCTACAGGTCATCAGGATTTGCCCCTGGGGTTAGAGCTAGGTTATGATATATTGCATGGTTTGGGAGGAAGGCATGTAGTTGTTTGAATTTAGTAAGGATCATGTTCATATTCATATTGAACAAGAGACAGTTTACAAGAGCAAGGGCTCGGGAAAGATAAAGGCTTGGATTTAATCTTCCCTTCACCACTTACCAGCTATGGTTTATTTAAATTTGAGCCTTAGATTTTTCTCATCTGTAAAATGGGGATAATAATAGCTACTTGGTGGTGGTTTTATGAGAAGTAAGTAAGACGGCATGTGTAAAGTATCTGGCCTGGTGCCTGGCATGTGGTACTTACTCTGTAAATGTCAGTTCCCTTCTATTTTTTCCAAGGACACTCAGGGTAACAGAGCTCTGTGTGAAGAGTACAAAACTAGCCCCAGCTAAAACCTAAACCTGATGAATACTCTACACATAGAAAATTGAGAGTTGATTATATGCGAGCAAATGTTTTCATTCTTGTAAGAGTATGACTGTGTGCCAGGTACAATTCTAAATACATTAAATATACTTACTTTTTAAAATCTTCAACCAACTCTATAAGTTTATAAGCATATCTATTTTTACTCCCATTTTGTGGACAAAGAAACTGAACTGAGGCACAAAGAAGTTAAAGAACTTGGTGGCAGGGCTAGTAAGTAGCAGATCTGGGATTCAAATTCAGGCTATTTGATTCCAGAGTCTAAATCACCATGGTGTGCTTCCTCAATGACAGTTCAGATAAATTCCTGATAAATGTCTTACTGTGAAAAGACCAACCAGAAGACTCACACTTTGGGTTTTGGTTTGGCAATCCATTTCTAATGGGTTTTTATTTAAGTATTGATGTCTTCCTGGATTATATCTAATAGTGAATATTAAAGTTAACTTGAATTTTTACCATTGTTTCATAAAAGATCATCCTTCCACCTATCCATCCATCCATCACTTCATTTATTCATTCAAAAACATTTGGCCTTTATAACGGCAAGACGATTACATTTAGAAAACTTGAAGTTTAAAAGACCTGATTCTAAATTGTGTCTTTTCTGCTTTCTAGGTGTGTGACCTTGAGTAGGTCATTTAACTTGACTAAGCATCAGCCTCTTATTAAGGAAGTAATACCTACTTCTCTGGGTTATTCTGATGATTAGATGAGATAATGCAAGAAAAAGTAATATGGCAAATAAAGCCCTCTGTAAACATTATTTGATATAACTATTTCTCAAAGAGGAGCCAGCCAGAAGCCTTTGCTTACTTAAGCAACAACTTAGCTTTGGAAGAATAGGAGATGAATTAAATTGCTCACTGTCCTTCTCTTACCGATGATCTTGGCCAGGGTCGAGCCTCAGCTGTGCACCTGTGAATAAAAGAATCTTTGAAGAAAGCTGGTGCAGGGACCTCCCCTTCTCTTTGTATAAATGTCTTCATGGGAAGGTGATAGGTTTGTCTGGCAGTGGAGTGTTGCCTACTTTGTGGTCCAGAATGCAAATTGAAATATTAGGCTACAAAATGAATAGCGCTTCCTTACACAGAAAAAATGTTAACGATAAACAAGTGATCATGGGACTTGGTGGAGGAAGTGAAGTGTACTAAGGAGCTCATGCTGCCACGCTGCAGAAGATGAGCTCTCAGACCTCCCAGAAGCATTTTTAGACAGCAAGGAATTCTGATTTAAATTGCACAGGACTTTTCCCCCCTCTCCCCTTCCGGTAAATTTTCTTGTGTGTCAATGTTTCGTTAAGACAGCTGGTTCCTGGAGTGACTGGCTGCATTAAAATCAACTAATGAGAAGTGAAAGTCAAACAAACACCAATTCCTAGTCCCACTCTGCAAGGATTCTTATTCTTTGGATCTGATGCAAGGCCCAAGAATCTGCATTTTTAAAAGCTCCTGGGAGGACACTAATTCACTGCTGGGTATGGGACCCATGGCTTGAGGATGGGAATGTGCGGAAGCATATGGCAACGGGACTGGTGACTCTTGGGGACTAAGCAGGCTTTTTGGATGTCTCTGTCCCAGCTCCTGTGGATTCCCATCTTCCATTACTTCTTTCCTTTTTCATGAAAACCTGTTTTTAGAATAGATCATTGGATAATTGTAGCATGCTAGTTTTAAATCCCTTTACTCAATGTCATTCTTTGTCATCCATTTCATGAAAGCAGAGGTGAATGACTTTAGGAGGTTATTTGCCTTATCCTTTCAACTTGTGCCCCCCCAGGCAGTTATGTGATTGATGTTTTGATAGCACTGTTTCAGTGATAAAATCTCAATGCTCAGTTTTCAATTTCTCTGCTTTCTTTGTGCTATGGGTGGCAAGTACTGCTGTGTTAGGCTGTGCCTGAGGAGTGAAGTCCCTGCTCAGTGCCAAGAAAGAGAATAGCAAAACCTTTGATGTGCTCTAACCTTTGGGAGGTATTGAGACATAAGGAAAGTTGTTAATCAAGGTTTGGAAGGCATTTTCTTTCCTAAGCTGATGAAAGATGTGGAACACAGGCACACCTGCGCCTTGGGGATGCAAGTAGGTTTTTGGCTGGATAGTTGTGGTTAAACATAAAAAATGTCTCTGTACTCCTATTGTGACAAATTACTTTGTCATTAATGAAACTCGCACATTTGAATTCTGGCTTTTGACACTAACTGTGTGACCAAGTATAAGGATCTAACAATTCCCAAATTGCATGTTTGTTTTGAAGTTATGATAAGACAAGGTGTGTGTCTGGTACATAATAAAAGATAGTTTCTGTCCAATCTGGAGCCAGCTTCTTTCTTCTCAGTTTGTGCTGGAGCGTTAAGTAGTAGCTGCTGCAAGATGAGTCAGTCCTGATTGGAGAATATATTTAGTTGAGCTGATGTGTGTCAATGTCTCCCTATTTAAAAAAAAAATATGCTAGGCACATTGGTGCATGTAACCTCATAAAGTACTACGTGACAATGATAAAGCAATGCTTGGTGATCTACAGAAGGTAACAATGTGGTTGTTGAAATGTGCTTATCAAAATGGCTATGAGGGTCAGAGCATGGGCCCTAGGCTCAAAGTCTGAGAACCTTCTATTTCCCTTTTTCACCAAATATGAATCGTATGGCTCATACTAGACCAGCAGGAGAGACAGACACACAGAAACCTGAAGAGCCCGCAGATAGACTGATAATGAGGGGGCTCTTCCTGAAGGCCTCACTACCACTTCTGATGCTTGGGTGGAAGAGAGGTGAGCATGAGACAGTACAAGCTGTCCAGAGGGGCCCCAACAGTAAAGTGGGTCCTGGCCTTTCAGTGTGTAATAAATGAGGAGAGGGAGGGGAGAAGAGGGGAATGGGGAAGAGGGGGGAGAGGAGAGGAGGGGGAAGAGGGGAGGAGGGGGGGAACATGGAATCCTTGCCTACTTCCCCCTAGCAACCTCCACCCCCACCACACACTATGAAATATGGCCCAATAAGTATTCTGGAGTCACTTCAACTCATAGTAACTTTTTCTCCTTTGGGAGAAATTAGGAAGGGGTTTGAGAGAAGAGCAGACGGAGCCTTGAAACAAAATTTTTGTAGTATTCCCACAAACATTATGCTACACATGCAGGTGCTGGAGTATGAAGTGAAAGGTGGTATGCTCGTAGCAGTTAATGATGCTAAAAAAGGTGGATGAACACCAGGTATGGAGGTCTATCAGATCCTGTTAAAAAGGCTTGGACTATATCCATTAGGTCATTGCCTGTCAGCGCTGTGGTCCATGGAGATGCAAACTCTCTGGCCCTGTCCCGGGCTACTTAGTCAGAATTTCAGTGTTGGGGCCCAGGCATCTGTGCGCTAATACCCTCCAGCTGACTCCTGCATAGACTAAAGTATGAGAACTACTGGTCTAGTTCACAGGAGGAGAACTGAAGGGTTTCAGGGAGGGTGGGGCATGGTTGGCATTCTGGGGTGGTGACACAGTATGGTACCCCTACATCTGATTACTCCCATCCCCCCAACTCACCAGTAGGGGTGTTTTTTTGGCTGCTGTGCTTTAATTTACCTGACATGACCTGCTTGACAGTAGGTGATTATTCCGTGGAAAGACACCTGTTCCAGGCTGGACCAAATGAAATTATGGCTCCCGCATTCCCTGACTGGCAGGAAGTCAGTTTCTCTCTCTGTGTGTGTTTCTCTCTCTTTCTGTTTTTCTTGTTTTTGTTTTTGTTTTTGACTCCTTCCTTTTAGCTGTTCAGACATTTATAGATGTTTACCAGAGCCCAGAGGAGCACTCGCTTGCTCCTGTCATGCAGCATGGGGCTAGCTATTCTCCTTGTTATCTGGCATACTACTCCAACCTGTGGCCAGTCTTGTTCTCAGTGCCATGGCTGAGTGGGGCCCCTGGCCCTGGTGCTCGCGCACTGCCCAGGCAAGTGGCTCTTCTCAAGGGGTGGGAGACTTGGATCTGTACCATGCTCAGCTGAGAGCCCAGCTACCCCTGGGGAGCCCAGCACAGGCTCCGTGTTGACCACTTGGAGTCACATTTCCTTTCCAGTCTCTCCTTTCTCTCACCCCCCATCCTAGAAGTTGCTTGGCTTCCTATGCCCATCTAACCTCGAGGAACAGGAGATAGTTTTTGTGTGTGGTAGAGAACTCTTACACATTTCCCCACTTGGGGCTTAAACTGCCTTGAGCAAGTTTCTGTGACTTGAGACAAAAGAAGCTTAACCAGGGCAATGAGGTTTGCCATTGAGAGATCGCTGCTGGCATCAGAGAGACTGGGGAAAAGGGTCTTGGTGGGCAGCAGTGATCCTACCCAGGTGAAAGGGGAGGATGGCCTATGCCAGTGTCATCATGCAAATAGCAAGGTGGAGACAGAAATAAGTGAATAGATGCACACTTAATGGCAGGTGCTAAAATCAGAATGTGGCAATAGTGACAAGGGACAGGGGAGCTCTAGGATGTCCCCACCTTTTTGCCTGGAGTGCCTGAATGGTGGAGGCTTTCTCTGAGGACAGCCATTGTGAGACTACGAACTTTATAGCCATCTGATGATATAGGAGCCAATGGTGGCATCAGGGTATGACGAAAGCAGTTGACTTTCACTTATCTCAGACCCCGTTGAGAATTTCATGTCATCCTTCTGTGTCTTTTATGTGCTGCTTGCTTTCTCTCTGTATTGATGTCTCTTTCTTCTGTGGGTTTCTTATTTTCCTTGGTCCTCTATCTGACCTTCCCGATCTGCTTTCTCTCCTGTCTCTCTCTCATCTCAGTATTTCCTTTTCTGCTTTCATTCAACCCTGTTTTCTTCGCTTAACCTAACAGATTATAAAATTATGGTATACTTCTAGAAGTTGTATATTTGTGGAATAAAGGTTTGTTTCTTGCTCTGAATTTAAAAACAGTGTGACTTAAATTGTATAATAATGATGGTCATTCCTATATAGACTCTATGCAAACTTAAAAATAAAAGGTGGGTCCAATTAATGCCTTTTTTCGTTTTTCGGATTTTAGTGTGAATTCCCTCAACTGGGGATTCAGTAACTTATGGCCTGTGAATCTGCTGCTTGTACCAATTACTGCCATTTTCTTTATTATAGATGGTCCCCAAACACCAATTTCTCAATGGCTCCAGTTGTTCAAGATAGTAAAACTGCACATAAAAAAGCAGCTTTTAAATATAGTAGAAATCTGGAATGAAATTAAATGAGCCACATAGTTGTCTCATCAACAACAAATATTGTTTATATCTTCTATGAATCGAGAGTCCCCAATACCTACATCAAGAACCATCTCAGAATGAAATACCCTCATCCTTCTCTGCTTTCCTTGTGGTCTCTCCATTCAATCCAATTTAGGTGAACAAACATTCACTGTGCACGTATTAAGTGCTAGGGATTTGCAGACAGTGTGCTACCACTTTTAAGTAGAAGACATGCTTCCCATATAGCCCATACATTTCTCAAGTCCTGCAGCCAAGCCCAAGGAATATAAATGAATGCAGATATGGTTGAGCATCCCTTATCTGAAATGCTTGGAACCAGAAGTGTGTTGGGTTTGGGCTATTTTCAGATTTGGGAATATTTGTATTGTATTTACAGGTCGAGCAACCCAAATTCAAAATGCTCCAATGAACATTTGAGTGTTGTGTAGTGCTCAAAAAGTTTTGGATTTTGGAGCATTTTGTAAGAGTTTTTTTTTTTTTTTTTTTTTTGAGACAGAGTCTCGCTCTGTTGCTCAGGCTAGAGTGCCGTGGCATCAGCCTAGCTCACAGCAACCTCAAACTTGTGGGCTCAAGCAATCCTGCCTCAGCCTCCCAAGTAGCTGGGACTACAGGCGTGCACCACCATGCCCGGCTAATTTTTTCTATATATTTTTAGTTGTTCCAGTAATTTCTTTCTATTTTTAGTAGAGACAATGTCTTGCTTTTGCTCAGGCTGGTCTCAAACTCCTGACCTCAAGCTATCCTCTCACCTCAGCCTCCCAGAGTGCTAGGATTATAGGCATGAGCTACCACGCCCATCCTGGATTTTGGAGCATTTTGGATTTCAGATATTTGGATTTGGAATGCAATATATTAGCACTGGGTAAAGGACATGGGATGAAGTAGGCTGAGCACCACAATGGGCCACCCACTGGTGCTTTCTATGTGTTAGAGTTTAATTATCACAACAGTTTTTTAGGGTAGGTGTTACTGTTACCTTTTTACTGGTGGGGAAACTGAGGCTTAGAAAAGCTTAATGAATTGCAACACAAGTAGTAATCACTTTCTTTTTTTGGTGTCTTACTGTGGCAAAATATGTATAACATAAACTACCATTTTGACCATTTTAAGTGTACAATTCGGTGGTATTAAGTACATTCATAATGTTATATAATCATCACTACTATCTATTAATAGTTCCAGAAATTTTTCATCATTGTGCACATGGAATGGAATCATCCCATTCCCCCTCCCTCTAGTCCTGGTAACCTCCATTCTACTTTTTTTCTCTTTATTTTTAACCCCAGCCCCTCTAGGATGATCAATTGTACTTTCTGATCCACTATACTTTGCTGGCATTAGTGGGGAACAGCAGATTATCGTGATTATGAGTGAGGGCTCCAATACCAGAAGCCTAAGTTCAAACCTTGACTTCATTAGGGTTATTATTTATTTTTGTGAATGTAGGATGCTAATTGCGAACATACGGGGTTTTTTTCCCCATCTCAAGCAAAACAGGCAAGGTTTCAACTATATTTTGAAGGTCAGAAAAACTAGGTAACTTCATATGCAGGAAAGGAAAGGAATTATTGGCTGCAGAATATGGAAGAACAGAGGAAGACATTTCTGATGGAAACTACAAGGACATATGTTTGTCATGCAAAGAAATAATGAGGGGCCAATGGGCCTTCTTAGGAGAGGATCCCAAAGTGTAGGTCATGAGTCTAATGCTGAAATGAAAAATCTTAAGCGCATACACACAGACATACACATGGACACGGATACAGACATACACATATGCACAGATACAGACATACACATGGACACGGATACAGACACACACATATGTGCAGATACTCATAGACATACACAAGGGATTACAATGCTTATATATGCTATATTTCCACATTTATACTTACGCTTTATATCGTGAATGTTAATTTTGTGTGTCAATTTGACTGCACCAGGGGTGCCCAAATTATATGTTATTTCTAGGTGTGTCTGTGAGAATGTTTTCAGACAGGATTAGCATTTGGATGAGTGAACTCAGTAAATCGGGGACTCAGTAAGTCCCCAATATGGGTGGAGATCATCCAATCCATTGAGGTCCTGAACAGGACAAAAAGGTAGAGGAAGGAGGAATTTGTCCCTTTTTCTGCTTGCCTGTTTGAGCTCAGATGTAGGTCTTTTCCTGCCCTTGGACTGGGATTTACACCATCAGTTTCCCTGCTTCTCAGGCCTTTGGACTCAATTAGAATTACTACTAGCTTTCCTGGGTCTCTAGCTTGCAGAATGCAAATCATGAGGCTTAGTCTCTGAAACTATGAGAACCAATTCCTTATAATAAATTGCCACACACACACACTCTCTCTCTCTCTCTCTCTCTCTCTCTCTCTCTCTCTCGTTCTGTTTTTCTGGAGCACCCGGACTAATACCACCATCCATCCAGCAATCAAAGGGCAAGATGCACAGCTTAATGTATTGGTAACAATTCTACCCTGATCCAAGCGGAAGGAACTTTGAGTTCTCAACAACAAAACTTTGAAGGTAGGATTTTACTTGTCACAGTGTACGGAGAGCTGAACCTAATGTAAATGCACATCCTGTTCCCTTTGAGGTGTAGCTGAATATGAGCACTGACCTAGAATATCTCTAAAGTAACGACATTATAGGACCAGCCAGTTAACAGCAAGGTCATGAAAGTCTAAGGAAATAATAATGTTCTTTGAAAAAATGCCCTGGCCTAGGCCATGGAAACATGGCTAAACCTGTCATCTGCTAGAGAAGCCTTGGAGAAAAACAGATCTGGGGGTGACAGCTGGAACCGGCCTTTGCTAGCCAGGTGACCTTGGGCTAATTAGTTGCATCTCTCTGAACCAGGAAAGTATAACAACATCTAGTGCATGAAGCAGATATGGGGATTAAATGAGGTAATTCATGCCAACAGTGCTTGGCCATTGCCTGGCACAAAGAATATGGTCAAGAAATATTATTTCTCAACGACAGTAATTACAGCTGTTTTTATTTTTTATTTATTTGTTTTTTCACATTGCAACTTTTTATTTAAACCAAAGACTCTTTTTTTTATTATTATTTTATGTTGGCATATTATGGGTGTACAAATTTTAAGGTTTCAATATATGCCCTTCCCCCCCCCACATCTGAGTGCAGCTGTTTTTAAAAGCATTTTCTACGTTGAAATTATCGTCCATTTTCTTCTTTACAACCTGTAGAGGAAGCATTCTTATCCTGATTTTTGCAGATGAGGAAACTGAGTCTCAGAAGTTAAATAGTGGCCAGAGTCACAGCCAGAGAGTGGATGGGTCTAGGATTTGAAGGCAGGTGGTGTGATACTGCTCAGCCTGTGTGCCAGCCTCCCTCATCTTTCCACACTCGGTGCCAGATCTGATCTTACACCGTGGGCCCTAAAAATATGGTCTTCCCAGAAGCCAGGTAGCTATTTCTTAGTAAGGGATGAAGGGAGGATGTTAGGGGAAAACTACTTTAGTATGTGTCCTGGCTTTACCTGCTCTTCTCTGGATAAGGCAAGGTTATTGACTTTTATTCCTTCAGACTTTTGGCAGTTGTTTGTTTCCATCAACAAGGGCAATATCTCTAAATCAGTGCCACCAAGTCAGCGGAGGGAGCCAGGTGGTGATGCTGAGCAGTTCCAATGACAGCATAAATCATAGTTGTTCACCCCATCCAGTATCAAAACAGGGACAGGCTGGTTCACAGATGTTTGGAGGCAAATGGCTTCTGTTAGAAATATCTTATCCTCATGACCTGGCTAGTGTGGTTTTTTTTTTTTCTCTTTATTCTAACATATATACATCTAATTTACTGGTATATTCTGATGTTCCTTCTAGCCAGAAGGGTGTGGAGTCAGGGACCAACGACTTTGCAACGCTGAGTTCACCTTCGAAGCCTGAGTCCTCATCTAAAATTAGTTTGGGCTATAACATATTAAAAAGTTTTCTAGCTCAAAACCTTGGTTACATCATCTTTTTCTGATGGCTGTTGTCCTATGCTTTGGGCTGGCCTATTTTTTTCTTTTTCCTCCTTTGACTGCGGCCATTTTCTAAGATTGCTTGTTCCTGTGGTCCTTTATTTTCTTGTAGCTTTGGGGAATTCAAGAACCAACTGTCACTTCAGGTTCAGGTGGCTGTGACTGCCACCTAGACTATTCTCAGTCCTTTCCTAGCCTCATCTGCCTTGAATGCCACCACCAGAATTTTCTCTCAATCTTTTACTCAGCAGCTTCCAATTATTCTCTATTTCTCAGCTTTAAGCCTTTTCAAATTGGGTCTGGCATCCACTTTAATCCATAAAAGGTCTTTATCTTAGGAAAAAATATCTGTTTAAAATAACAATTGAGGGCAATCTCAAGCAACTGAATTTATAATGGGAATAACTTTCAGGAGTGGCAGTCAACTCATGAAATGTATGGATGGGTAGCACAGAAAGGCAAAAATCACCTAAAAGGGATTATAATAAAGCTAAGAAGAAAATTTACTTGCTAATGTAACCCAGTATTGAAGTGACCAAATTATAACATCAGGAGTTACTGTTGGAAAAGGGATATTTAATAGGTAGCACAGAAAATGTCATGGGTTCTGTGTTTCTTCCTAATGAAGGATTCATTTTTCAATCAGACCCACAACAGGAAGTAATTCATCCTGTTGTAAAGGATGTAACATTTCTTTCCCATTCATATAGCAGGCTGGAGTTTGGTGATTTTTTTTTTTCCAGAAATGATGTTGTTTCTATGGAGAGAATGCTGTTTCTATGAAGCACACACAGCTCCTAAAACCAACCTGACACTAAGGTTAGAGAGGAAGACAGGCTAGCACAAGCCACAGCCAGGATCTTTTTGCAGAGAGTACTGAAAAGAAGCAAAGCCTATTTTCACAGAACTCAACTGATGCATTCTTAATGAAAAGATACTGAGATATGTTAGCAAAATCTATGAACTTCCTCTGATAAGAAATTAGAACAGAGGAGAGAATTGGACATCTTGGCTGGATAGTGTGGTGTCTACAGAGGAGAGTGTTTGGAAGACCAGAAAACAATTATTCCAAGTCACGCTGTATCCTGTTCTTACCACCAGCTTAGCTATGAGACAATCGATACAGCTCTCATGAGTCACCATATGTCCTTTATCACTCATTATGTTTAGGAATAAATCATAAACTGTTCAGTTATAATAGTTGTCGGTAAAATTGTCATTTTCTTTATGCTCAAAGTTTGGCCTTCCTTCTTGATGTTGTTGATTAGAGGCAGCGGTCCTCAAACTACAGCCCGAGGACATTTATCCTGCCCGCTGGGTGTTTTTGCTGCTGCTGCCTGTCCTGCTTAGCAGCCGACTCATCCAGGGCCCACGGTGCACATGTGTGGAATGTGCGCCGCACTTTCCAATGGCCCTCCAACGGTCTGAGGGACGGTGAACTGGCCCCCTGTTTTAAAAGTTTGAGGACTACTGATTAGAGGTATTTAGAAAAGATGAGCCCTACCTGATTTTCAGGGGGGCAAGGCAGGTGGGCAGCACCTCTTCACAATGCTCACTTACCCAGCTTCCTTCCATCAGGAGTGGCTGCATCTCACAGGGGCAAATTGCATTTTCCATGTGGACCCTATCTGCCATCTGCTTTGTGTCTTCTCCAGAAGCTACTATAGGTACCGTGTCATGGGCTGCATTGTGTCCTTCCAAACTTCATGTGCTAAAGTCCCTAACCTTCAATCCCTCAGAATGTGACTATATTTGGAGACAGAGTCTTTACAGAGGTAATTAAGGCAAAATGTGGCCAACAGGGTGGACCCAAATCCAGTACGAGTGGTATCCTTATAAAAGAGGAGATTAAGACAGACACACAGACAGGAAGACCATATGGAGATGCAGGGAGAAGATGGCCATCTACAAACCAAGAGGAGGGACCCGAGAAGAAATTAACCCTGCCAACACCTTGGTTTTCGACGTCTAGCCTGCAGAGCCATGAAAGGGATAAATTTCTGTGGTGTAAGCCACTCAGTCTGTAGTACTTTGTTATGACAGCCCTAGCAAACTAATACAGTACCTGTCAGCCACCTCCGTCGTTGAATGTGGGGACAAGGGCAATTGTGGGCATTAGAGACACACAAAGGACAGATGGAACCTACAGTAAGCCTAGACTCCTGCACCTTGTTTTCTAAGTGCTCTTCAGTCCTTCCCTCCCATTCTGCATTCCAAGGCTTATCTCTCCTGTAATGTTCATGCTGGAGAGATGAGTTTCTTGCTGTCTCGTTCGCCATGCCTCTGATATGTACTCTGCTAAGCTCTGCTGTCAGTGGGAATATCCTGTGTCTCCAACCGGGAATGTCTTTCTGTGTCCCTCTCCCTGTCCACCCTCAGGGCTCAGGTCCTGACTGTTCCTCTACTGCTCTCCCTGCCTTCTAGATGCCTCCCCTGCTTTGTAATTGGCACCACACCATTTCAGCCTTGATTTTTCTTTCTCGCTTTCTTCATAGCCTTCCCAATTAAAAAAAAAAAAATAGTATTTTAGGCAGCTTACATAGGTACGTGGCAAGATAACTTAAATTTGGCAAAGGGGATAAAGGGAAAACAACAGCAAAAATATAAAAGAGAGCCAGGAATGAGACAAACATCAGATAGCAGACTAGTCTTGCTACAGATTTGGCTCACTTTTCTAGAAACCAACTTTAAAAATGGAAACTTTGCAGTTATACAATTCACACTGTATATAAAATGGAAACAAACCGATTGCTCAGAAGAAGTAAAACTGTTCCTGATTATTTCAAAAGAAATACCTCTCTCCTGAGAGTTCTTAAAACTGCTTTGGGTAACGAACGGTGTTTTCGACATCTTCAGCAGTGGCTGAGCGATGAGGTTTTTATGAAAGCTCTCAAAGTTTAATTCAGTAAGGCTTCAGTAAATCCTCACTTGATGTGGTCAACAGGTTCTTGGAAATTGCAACTTTAATTGAAATGACATACAACAAAACCAATTTTTCCATAGGCTAATTGATACAAAGGAGTTACATTCCTACAGCATGTTTCTGGCCACAAAAGCATCACAAAACTTCTAAATAAGGGCCAAAATGCTTTTAATTATTAAACATTGGAATAAATGTGACCTATATATGCATCTAAAAAGGATTAATAAAAACAAATAATTCCAGTTTAGGGGAGCAGGTAGCGAGAGCCTATCTTGGCAGCTCAGGGCCAAGGCGGGTACCAGCCCAGGACACCGCCAGCCCGTGGCAGGGCACACTGCCAGCCCCGCACTCACACTGGGACCTTGAAGACATACCGATTCACCTAACATGCTCAGTTTGGGGATGTGGGAGGACACTGGAGCACCCACAGAAAACCTACACAGGCATGAGGACGACGTGCAAACTCCATGCAGGTGGTCGTCCCTCGTAGGAATCAATTTTTCCCCCCTTATCAACACTGTAATAACACAATATTATTTGGGCACTTGCTATAGTTTGCAGATGCCAAACAGGAGGATTCAGGTAGAGTTCTTTGCTGGCCTCCTTGAATTTGGTTTTAGATTTTCAAGGTCTTACTGGAAGAATGTGATTGCACATGCTTGAGGAAGTTCATCATATTGTTTCTCTTGACTGATCTTTGACAAATTCTGGATAACAGTGAGCAGTGAACTCAGCAATAGCAAGAACCAACAAACTATTCTGGGGCTGCCAACTAAAGTTTGATTGCTTGTCCTAAGGTGGCGAAAACCAGGAATAAAGATGTGATTCCATTTGTCAGTGCTCTAAAGCCAAAGACCACCAGGAATGCACTTGGACTCAAACCAAGCTGGGTGCTTTGGCTTGTTGTGCCAAGGGGGGCTGTATATTAAGGTAATGTGCATACGGAAAGCTTGGAAAGGAGGTGTTAGAGGTTTGTTACAGGATTTGAGCTTGTGTTAGGTGATTTGGGGGAGTTGGAGGAAGCAGGAGTTGGTTCTGGATTGGATGCTATGAGGAGTTTGAGACAGTTCAGATTGGGCGTCTGAATTTTTATCTAGAAGACAGGAGGAACGAAATGTGGTTAAAGCAGCAATTGGTAAGAAGCTTCAGTCTCTTATGAGCTGAGAGAAATATTTGGTTGTATTCATGGTTTTCATAGTGGCCTTATTTTTGTGCTCAAACATGACTATGGGGTGGACATATTTCTGTCTCACCTTAACACAGTAATAGAATGACGCAGTGTGACATTGCCTTCTGTTGGCACCAAGACCCAACTGCTAATGCGAGTCCAGTTCCAGCTGTCAGGGGCTGCTTTCCCTTCTCCTGCTTTATAGATTAAAGAGCCTAATTAGGTTGGGGACCCCATTGGATGAGGAGGAAGAAATGCCTTCAAAGAAGATTTTACCCTAAAACTTTGGTTTGAATCTGCATGGACAAACAAACACACAAATAACAGAATTGAGGCAGCTTTTATGCCATATAACAACCCCCCAAAATTTGGGGGGAAACCCATACACCAGGCAGTATCAGTCTTCAAAATTGATATTGGCATATTGATCTTAGAACCCTGAGTCATCTGGTCTGGCTGTGATGCATGTGCTCGTATGAACTTTCCTTTAGCATCTACAGATTATAGCCGTGACTTTTTCATGTTAGTCATTAAAAAGCTCCTTAAAAAATACAACTGAACTTTACATTAACTATTATTTAACTCAAAAAATTATCACTAAAATTTTACACTATAGAAAATTTATTAAACAGGGGGGAGAAAACCTCATAATCCTATTAACTACTTTAACTCAGCTACTGCTATCTTTTTATTTCTTCTTTTTCATGTACATTTTAAAACAGTTTTAATTATACTTCAGAGTTTCATAATTTGCTATTTTACTTTATAATGTGTTGTATTACCTTACATCTGTGCTTCTCCATGTTACTATAATGATTTATTGGCTGCATAAATTTTACAAAAATTTACCATTTTCTCAGTTCTACTTTGGATAAATGTGTAACTTCTTTTTCCTGTTTAGCACTAGGATAGAGATTGTTCCAGTTTATAGAATTTTCTTTTCATTTTGAAAAGCACTGTTGTTTCAACATGTAAGGTGTTAAGATTTTCTCTTTATTCGAGTTTAAGAATTTTGACAGAACATAGATAAATTTCTCTCCTTTCAATAATATTGTCTCGAATTTAGTACACATTTTCAATCTGAAAACTCTGTTTTGTTTTTTATCAGGGAAGTTTTTTACTTTTGTTTCTTCATTTCATCTTTTCTTTCTTTTCTTTCTTTTTTTGTTCCAGGGCTCCTACTATCCACATGTTGGTTTTCTGGATCTGTGGTCCAAGCCTCTTGCCTTTGCTCTCACTGTTACTAGATCTTTGTATTTTTGCCTTGTGATTTTACTTATTTTGTACTTTTGATTTTTTAGGCCACTGAATTTGAGTATCAACAGCGTTCATCTTCTCTTTAAATTCCTCTACTGATTTTTTTTAAATGAAAGCATGTGTTCTAGGAAGTCTTTTGTCACATGCTGAATTTGAATCTCTTTTAAGTGCTCATATTAGCATGGCTTTTTTTCTTTTCCATAGGTTGCCCTCTGTCCCAGTCAGCTTTATTTTACCAAGGACCTGTTCTAATCCTTGTTTGTTTTTTCTCTGACTGCTGAGCCCCTGTAGGACCTGGTTATTTTTCTTTGCTGCTTAGTGCAGTTCAGCTGCTGGGATGCCTTAACTGGGATTGAGATTGGGGTGGGATGTGGGAGAAACAGGAAGACAAGGGGGTGCCGTCATCTGACCCTGAATGCTGGCTGGGCTGCAGAAGGCAGCCATCAGCTCCCTATGACCTTGGAGAAGAGGGCAGAGAAGGAGGAAGGCTCTCCAAGGCTTTCCCAACCTTATTCTACCTTCTTGGGTCCAGGGATCGGAGTGTTTCAAGCTCTCCCCAAAAGCTGACTGCTTCAGATCCTTGCCTTAAGACTATCTTCTGCAGTCCCTGCCCCCTGGCTCTCTCTTGGCCCAGAGATTGACGCACCATACTGTTCATCGTGCAGTTTGCCTGTCTACTGCTTGTACTGATGCTAGGCTTGGGGGTGAGACAAAGTTGGGATGAAGTTGTGAGTGTAGGAAAGGCAGATACATACTAACGCACTGTCTTTCTAGAATCCCCTGCCGCCATATTTTCCACAGGTATTTTTGATATTTCAGCTCAGTTATTCTTTCATATAATTTTAGAATCACTTTATCAAGTTTAATAAATTCTGTGGGGGTTTTTTTTGAGGGGGAAGGAAGGGAGTAAATTGGCATCTTTCAAATATTTACTCATAGAATATATGGCTCTATAGTAATTCAAGCCTTCTTTATAAGTTTGATTATTTTCCATGTACAAGGTCACATACTTTTCTCATTAAGATTATTTTCAGATACTTGATTATGATCATGAATTGCATTTTATATTTTACTCATTATGTTTTCTTTTGAATTGTGCCAATGTTGATTTTCAAAATGCTCTTTTAGAATAAGGGTTCTTAACCGTGGATGTACTTTAGAATCTCTGGGGAGCCCCAACTCTAGTGCTTCTGATTCAAATTCAAGCCATTCTTTTTGACGATTTTTTTTTAAAGAGGATGCACTTGAAATACATTACAAGACACATAACAATCATCACCATTTATTTTATCAATATTCTCTGAAGTTGGGGACCTTCCTGAGGTTTCTTCTCAACTTCCAGGCTGACTTGGGGGTCAAAGCTGCCCAGATGGCTCCTTTCCAGGGTCTCAGATTCTTCTCTTTCTCCATCACAGGCAGTCGGGGGTCCTCACTGCGCCTGTGCAGCCCGGTCCAGCCCATCACAGGGAAGACTTTCACTTTTTTAATGCAGCCACAGGAGAAAATGATCATGAAGTACTGTGATGATGCACGAAATATTAAAATAGCCATGTATTTTTATTTTTCATCAGAAAAAGTAAGAACATTAAATATCCCCTCTTTTTTTTTTCTCTTCCACAGAACAGAGATGACTATTTTAAGTACAGAGATAAAATAACATAGAAAACATACCAATCCAGCTCCCTGGCATCTCAGACACTCCCAAGGACCCCTCTGGGGAGTCCTGTCAAAGACTGAATGCCCCAAGAAGGGCATGCTATTTCTTATCCTGAGCAGACAATTTCAAATAACAGATTGCATCATTAATTAAATAATTTAAGAAAATAATTAACAAATTGTTTATTTTCTTAAATTTAGGTAATGTTTTCCCATTATACAAAATTCAAAAATATACAAAAAGGTAGTAAGTAAAATATAAGCCGCCTTCCTACTCTAATCTTTCTATTCCAGTACTCTTTCTCAGAGGAAACTATAGTTATCAGGCTCTGTAAATTCTTCTTGACCAGGGGTCAACAAACTTTTTTGTGTAAAGGGTCAGGTCATAAATATTTTACCCTTCATGGGCCATAAAAATCTCTATTACAACTGTTCAATTCTACTGATGTTGCATGGAAACAGTAAGACAATACAAAGAGTGTGTCTGTGTTCCAAGAAAGCTTTATTCATAGACATTATACTTGGAATTTCATATACTTCTTATGAAACTATATTCTTCTTTTGAATTCTATTAATTTTTTAAGCCATTAAAACACATAAAAATCATTCATATAATCCAAAAACACAGGTAGTGGGGCCAGGTGCAGTGGTTCACACCTGTAATCCCAGCACTTTGGGAGGCTGAAGCTGGAGGATGGCGTGAGGCCAGGAGTTATAGACCAGCCTGGGCAATATTGAGACTCCATCTCTACAAAAAGTAAAAATGTTAGCCTGGTGTGATGACATGTGCTTGTAATCCCAGCTACTCAAGAGGCTGAGGCAGGAGGATCATTGAGCCCAGGAGTTTGAGGCTGCAGTTGAGCTATGATGATGCCATTGCACTCTAGCCTAGACAACAGAGCAAGAACCTTTCTCAAAAAAAAAAAAAAAAAAAAAAAAAAGTAATGGTCTGGGTTTGGCCCTTAGGCCACAGTTTATTGACTCCTGTTCTAGAAGTATTCCCTGTGTGCACATTAGATCCCAGGTAGATATACTGTATATTCCTTCTGTTTCTTTTTTAATGTATTTACAAACAGGCTCCATGACATATATATTGTTCTGCACTGTGCTTTTCCTGTTCATCTTTCCTGGTAATCATTTCCATGTTTGCTCCTAGAATTACTACTTTTGTTTCATTGGTCACAGATGTTCAGGCATGTGCCATGATATACTGATGAGTGTTAAGATTTTTTATTTTTGCCTTCTACAAATAATGCTGCCAACAAATATACCTTTGTACACCTCTGTGATTCTGTTTGTGGGATAAAGTCACAAAAGAGTAATAAGAACTAAGAATTTAGCATAAATATAAGTGAAGTTTCTGATAAGAGATGCGGCTGCTTCCATTATAGTTTTCATGTCCAGACTATACCAGAGCCCTGGGAGGTTTTGGATCTTTTCGGGAATCACCTGTTAAGAGGAATCCCAGAGGATGTGGACAGAATTTTTAGGTACAGGCATGTCTTAACTACCAGTGTGCAGAGTGGAAGGGAAAGGGGTACACGGTGAACCCATCCCTTGGAGGACGCCAAAGGCTCCAAATGACCCATTAAGGGTGCAGATTAGAGGCGCTCTTACCACCCACAGGGGCTGATCAGCACTGCACAGAGCCAGAAAGGAGAGAGAGTTGTGGTTTGGGATGGGATACAAGAATTTGAAATTTGAATTTTTATGATTTACAAAGAGGTTACCTCTAAAAATTATGAACTACTCTTACAAATGAAATTTTAATGGCATATAGATGCCATCTAAATGAGCCTTGTGGTGAATCACTTTATAAATTGTTCACCTTAAAGTAACTTGTTTTATTATAATAAGTCACATTTTGGGTTGGCATATGACAAGTTTTATTTACACATATAAAAAGCTTTTGCACCCATGCCAATCGATGCTACAGAAAGTACGAACTGCAGATGATCCAAAATCAGGTGTATCCTAGTCCATCAAATGACTTAGTCACTTTAGGTTTCTGTTCCTTTACCTTTAAAATGAGAGGCTTTGGGTATTTGCTTGCTAAGCCTCCTTCCAGCTATGGCACTATGCAAAATGTGGACGATAAAGAAATGCCTGGTAGATTGAGGTCCATAAGGGCAGAGACAGTATCTACTTTTTCTCATTATGGTGTCTCCTCCTACTTAGAATAGAGTATGGCACAGAGAAGGCACTTGGGAAACATTTGTTAAATGGATGAAAAATGAATGTATTAAATGACCACATTGCAGAAACTTGCATTTGCTGTAGACTCTTGTTGTCTAATCCAGCGGTTATTCCTCCTCCTTCATTTGTACCAGAACTGTTAGTGTCTAGATTTCTACCCTTCTTCACATTGCCATACATCTCAGGGGACCTGGTCTTCAGACCCAGTGCTAAAATGGCACCGGCCAATCACAGTGACTCTATTTATCTTACTTGTGAATTGGTCTAAGCATGGCACATGATATAAGTCTGGCCAATGATAAATCTGGGAAAAAGTGCTTCTAGAGCTCTCAAAAAGTTACCTAACTGATAAAATAGGACCCCTGGAGGAAAGCAGTCTTTCCATTGTTTACCCGACTCCTGAAACTATTTGGCCATCTTGCAATCATGACAGCGTCAGTTTGAGGACAAGCTGAGAAGCCCAGAGTGATATAGCAGAAATATATATGTAAGAATCTTTCAGATTGTCTATGGTGAATATGTAGAAGTTCTGAGATAACCTACTCTGGAGCAGCTTTACTTCTAGATTTTTTATTAAGTGAAGTCATAAATTCTTTATGGTTTAGATTTTTTTTGTTGTTATGTGTAGCTAAAACCATCCTAATAATGTCACTTTTATAGTCATTATGCAAATGACTGAAAATTAAAGAGTATTTCTTGGTTGTATCTTGGAGCTTAATGGGTAGAAAATAAAGATGCTTTCTTGTCCTTTTCCTGCTATAGAACATGCTAAGAAGCAACACCTGCTAAAATAGAGGAGTCTAGTATTGATTTTAAAAAAAGGTATATATCTTGTTAATTTTATAAACCATGCAGAAATATCAAAACTTGGGCTGTTTTAAAAATGATTTATGGGGATGGATATAGTAGAATATTTCCACTTTGCAATGAGGCAACATTGTAATTGGTTAAGTAGATTTTTTTTTACTTTGGTTTTTTTTGGATTTTTTTTTTTAAGATTGTAGACAAAAGCAATCCATTCCAAATCTTATATGAACTCCATGGCAAGAACTTGATACTGGTGTCAATAACCAAATCAATAAAATAGAGGCAAAGCAGCCACAGCTGTGTCAGTGTCTTCGAGACAGACAAATTGTCAATTCAGTATTTACTCAGCGTCCCACCCATAGCAGGAAGTGGGTGCTGAGGCCAGCCTGCTGGAAGTTCAGGCTTCTACGTGATGAGCTAGAGTATTATGGGAGCACATTAGGAGATTAGCTGAGGATAAACTATTATTAGACCTGTCAATATTTGTTAATTGCTGGATAATAGTGTTTCATACATCTCAGCCTCAGCACTTCATCTCTCTCTCTTTCAATTCCAACACGCACACACTTTGGACTCTGGCAGTGGATCATCATAAGCACTTGTCTAAAAGACCCTGCAAGATTAATTTTTAGTTACACTGAATTTTCCTAAGATTCTAGTGACAGGTGTCCCAACCCCTGCTTTGATGGTCTTAGTCCAGGGCCATCTTTGATTATAGAAGGCACCGTAGAGCTCTAAGCATAGAGTCCCAAAGCCACACAGGAAGTTGTTGCAGAAAAACAGACTGCATGATTGTGTTGAAAGAAAAGATCTTTGGAACCTTGATTGACAAGTTCTACCAGTTGCAGTAAAGGTGCTTTTCCACTAAGTTATGTGCTCATGGCATTCTTAGTCATGAGCTGACTTAGCTTTCTTGATCTTAAATAAATAAACTTTCTTTCCCTTCTCCCTGTCATGTTTTCTCCCTCACCTGATTACCTCCCTTTCTCATTCTTATAGATTTGAAGGGGTGGAAATTTCATATCGCAAGAGTACAAAAGTAGGCTTTCAGCTTTCCAAAGGCACAAGGCCTATCTCAATTTTAAAGCTGCACTTGGAGGTAGTGATACATGGCATATTGCATTCTGTTAAGGTCTAGAAGCTTTCAGAGGAGGGTTAAGTCCATGTGACATTAGTTGCTTTAAATCCTTCACTGAGGTTGGTTCTATATCGTAGAAGCAGCCTGATGTAATAGAAAGAGAATGGAGCTTAGAATCCAGCTGCCCTTGAGTTCACAAAGCATCTCTGTCACTCGGTGATTGTGTGACTTACATCAGATAAGTAGCTAATAAAATTTAAGCCTCAGTTTCTTCATTTGCCAAATGGGATATTAATACAGACCTTGTGAGGATTAAAGTCAAGCAGGCTTGGGAAGCAGGTTAGCATTCACTCATTCTGCAAACTTTATTGAGTACTGCTCTGTTTCAGGCCTATGTGTTAGGACAGGAAATTAAAAGTCAAATATGGCCCAGTGTCTGGCTCCGAGGAGCTTAGAGTCCATTGGGGAAGGCAGATGTGTACATCCACGATTCCAGAAAGGAAACCAGGCGAAGGCTGGAGGCAGTGGGATGATGATGGTATAGTGACAGAGAAGGCTTCCCAATATTCATGACCCCTGAGATGTAGTTCAAAAAACAGGTAGGACAAGAAGTGAGGGGAAGGGCAGTTTAGGCAACAGCTGCACAAAATCCACCAAAGTTTACCGGAGCATGAGGGATTACTGTTGGGGCTAGATGGCTGGATTGAATGGAGTGATGGAGGCAGTGACAGGAGATGAAACCAGAGGATTTGTCAGGAATCCCACAGCCTTGTATGCTAAGATGTGAAGTTTGAACTTTACCAGGTCACTTGGTCACACAGCCTATAAATGATAGGTAGATCTAGGTTGGAACTCAGGTTATTTAAGTCCAAGCTCAGGATGTGTTATCCATTGTGGCTCACTGTCTCCTTCAGTGTGGGACCTTAACACAGGTCCCTTAGCCTCAGTGCCTACAGGAGTGACCCATAATGGTATAGTCTGCATTAGAGAATGTGGAAAGTATAGTCTAAGTCTCCCCATGGAGAGGAGAGACACCCGCCTGAGGATGTTGGCTGAAGGATTGATGGCTTGCCTGGGAGAAATAGTTAGCCTGTGGGTTCTAAAGCAGAGGTGCCGAACAAGACTAATGGAATGAGGGAAGCCCATCCACACGTGAGTGAGGGCTAGGAATGGAGGATGGTGCATACGGGTTGAGCAACAGGTAAACACAAGTATGGCACAGGAGACGGGGGTAAAGATTGCAAAGAGGGAAGGGGATTCTGGTCTCTCTTCATAACCAGGGCTAGTGGCTCAGAACTTCTGGTTACTTACTACCGTGTTTCCCCGAAAATAAGGGTCTTATATTTATTTTTTCCTCAAGAAGACACCCTAAGGCTTATTTTCAGGGGATATGTTATTTTCCCCTCAAAGCCTCAGCTTGCAACACTCACAGAATGGCCAGGTCCTGACAGGGGGAGCTGACCTTGTTGGTGGGGCTGCCCGCACCTTTCTGGTCACCTCTGGGATAGTAGCTGTCACCATGGGGCAGGTGAGAAGGATCTGCTCGACTTCTTTACCTCTCCTAGATGAAATGCATGGGTTGTGCAGATACGCTACGTAGCCACGCCCATCACTAGGTCTTATTTTCGGGATAGGGCTTATATTGCTCAAATGCTTAGAAATCCTGCTAGGGCTTATTTTATGGGTAGGTCTTATTTTCGGGGAAACACAGTAGGTGCTGGTTGTAGAGGTCGTGCATGGTCCAGTTATCCTCTGACATGTGCAGGCTAGCACAGAGACAAAGTCATAATTGGGCTCATCCAGCATAACGGAGACCACCTTTGCAGTATACAACTTTAATACTCCATTTAGGGAACTTTCTGCTTACTTCCTATATTAGCATGTGTTTCTCCTTTTTATGTCCTAAAGTCCCCCAAAGGGAGGATGTCATTTGAACATTTACATTACAAACATTCTCTTGGGGATAACTCAGGCTTTAAAATTAATTTGAATTGTTAAAACTTACCTGCCTGAGGACATTATACCATCTTGGAATCAATGCTAAAGAACGTCATTGTCCCAGAAAAATCAGGCTAGACAGAATTTGCATTTAGGGAAGTTAGATGACAGAAGGAAAAAAGGGGACCCCAGGGAAACTCTGGTCCAGGTCCTTCCTGGGCTCCTAGGTAAATATAATAAACGTTTTCAGGCAGCGTCATATTGGTAAACCTGTTTCCGTTTGCTTTTCTGGGGTTGATTTCAGTCAAGTTGTTTGGATACTAGAACATGATGTGCTGACTCTGGCAGCCTTGGCTTTCTTTGGTAGAGGGATTAATGTTGGTATGTGTCACTGAACGTAACCAGTTCTTTGTTCCTCTGACCACTCTTGCCCAAACTAGAGAAGCACACTTCTTCAAGATCACTTTTCAGCGTCAATTTGTAATTTTGATTTTGACCTGGGAAAAGTAAAGCACACCAGTTTGCCTCTTACCAGATTCTAGTCGGTGCCTTGAAGAGATCAACTGGCCTGAACATGCCAGCTGGGGCTGTAGTCATCTGAGATTTGCTTTTGAGTTGATGTCAGTTACTGAACCCCAAATCCATGACTTTTAGGGAAAACCTAGTGCTGCAGTTTGGAATGGCACTAATGCTTTTTAAGTGGCTTCAAAGCCAAGAAAGACACAGCTCCTTCTACAATAGTTTGCAGATTCAGCAGTATACTATATATAGCGGTGCCAGAATTTTTTTAAAAAAATCTTTAAAAATGTGGAGGATGCTGTGCCTTTATGTGGAGCAAAATTGCAAAAGTCATTCTTTCTGACTTGTTAGAGACTCAAAATTTCCTTTAGAATCCTCAGGGGACTTAGATTCCAACAGAAAAGTACTGCCTGTCATCTAAGTCAGGGGTCTCCAACCTATGGTGAGTTGTATAATTATTTCATCATATATTACAATGTAATAATGATAGAAATAAAGTGCACAATAGCTGTAATGTGCTTGAATCATCCTGAAACCATCTTCCCCTCTCCGAGGTCTATGGAAAAATTGTCTTCCATGAAAATGGTCCCTGTACCACAAAGACTGGGGACTGCTGATCTAAGTCATTCAGTAAAACCACTAGGGTATCTGGACTTTTAAATGTCAGGATGAAAGGATACAATCACCATCATATCTTGCTCATGAAATTGGGACTTATCAAATCCAGATGTGCTAAGGCTAGAACCAAGACTCTTGCTCCATCTTCTTGCTTCTGTCCCCTGCTGCTTTTCTGTTTTCATATCTTTGGGGAAGGGAGGTGACCAAATCACCCCTTACAAACTTCTGAAGGGGTCTGAATTTTATGGAAGGACCATGTCTTTCATCAATTCACTTATATTTTTAAGACTTGCATTCCTGAATGACTAAGATGCCTTATCTTTTCCTGTTCTGTAAAAACCATTCCTGTGATTTGGAAATGTTCTGATAAACCCGGATCAGAAAAACCAACAGGTAGAATGTAAATTTGATGGCAGAGTTATATGTTTTGTTAATTGAAGTATCCCATGCTCTAAGCATAGTGTCAGGCATAGAAGAATTGTTCAAAATATTTGTTGAATGCATAAAAGAAATGAATGAAGATTCAAGTGTGTTTATTATTAATTAAGTAGATCCAGAGAGTACAAAAAGCTCAATTGCTTTTTTATTTATTTATTTATTTTTGAGACAGAGTCTCACTCTGTTGCCTGGGCTAGTGTGCCATGGTGTTAGCCTAGTTCACAGCAACCTCAAACGCCTGAGCTAAGGCAATCCTCCTGCCTCAGCCTCTTGAGTAGCTGAGACTACAGGAATGCACCACCATGCCTGGCTAATTTTTTCTATATATTTTTAGTTGGCTAATTAATTTCTTTCTATTTTTAGTAGAGACAGGGTCTCGCTCTTGCTTAGGCTGGTCTCCAACTCCTGAGCTTGAGCGATCCTCCTGCCTCGGCCTCCCAAAGTGCTAGGATTACAGGCGTGAGCCACCACGCCCAGCCGCTCAATAGCTTCTTGTACAGAGACTTTTCCTCTATTTGTCCTTCATGGGCTGAAGATGTTTGAGGCATGGAGGGGGTGGGAGTGGAAGAATGAGTTTGGGAAAGATTTTGAGAAAACAGAGCTCAAAATAATGTTGAAAAATAATGTCAAAAGAGTAGAAAGGCTTAACAATAAATAAGCGCTGTATCTTCCAAAGTATTGAAAGAAAGTATTTAACTCATGCTTGTACACCTATATTCATAGCAGCATTATTCTCAATAACCAAAAGATGGGAACAACCCAAATGTCCATCAACAGATAAATGGATAAACAAAATGTGTTATATACACACAATGGAATAATACTCAGCCTTTGAAAGAAATGAAATTGTGATCCATGCTACAACATGGATGAAACTTGAAAACAGTATGCTTAATAAGTCAGATATAAACCAAACACAAAAGCCAGACACAAAAGGACAAGTATAATATAATTCCACTAATAAACAGTAAATAGAATAGATAAATTCTTAGAAATAAAAAGCAAAATAGATTTACCAGGAGCTGGGGAAGTAGAGAGTGAGGAGGTGTTATTGTTTTTCTGTTTGGGATGATGGAAAAGTTCTGGAAATGAATTGTGACAATTGTATAACATTGTAGATATACTTAATGCTACTGAAGTATATACTTTGAAATGATTAAAATGGTTTAAGTTTGGTGTTATGTATATTTTACCACAATTTAAAAAAACAAACACAAAACAACAAAACCTGATATTTTTATATGCCCAGGAGGCCAAGGAAAATTTACATTTTTTCTCTGACTCTTTTTCTCTGTCCTGGCACAGAAGACGTTGACATCAGACAGACTCAACTCCAAGCCCCACCATTCACTACTGGTGTGTTTGGTCAACCTAGTTCACCTCTCAGAGTTGCAGCTTCCCCGTTGGTAAAATGAAGATAATAGAAACATCTAATTATTGTGATGTGAGAATGTCACTATGTATGTAATAATGCTTAGCACAGTGCCTGACACATGGTAGGCAAGCAATAAATGATTAATTCATGATCTCTCCCACTCTCTTCTTCCTACACTTCCTGCCACGCTCTTTCATCTCTTCCGTTTCTTTTTCTTCTATTTTGCAAAATTTGGTTCTCTGATCCAGGGCCTAGATCTTGGACAGATGGCATTCTTTCTGGCTGGGCTCAGGGAAGAGTTCCTAAAGAGAAAGCAGTTTCTGATCCAGGTGTTATGTTTTGGAAACTTTCTGTGTGGCTATTCAGGCTAGAGTACATATTCCTTTTTCTGTGCCTCGGGCATTGCTGACTCAGCTTACACATTCCTCAATGCCTCCTGGAATTCAGAGTCTACCCTGTTTCTTGGAATAGCATTTTATCTTCCTTACACCAAGGCATAAAGGAACTTCCTCAACCCTATGTGTTCATGCCATTGGAGCACTTGCTTCATGAGCTCTTTTTCTGAAGTTATTTTTGTTAAAAATATATATGTGTATAAAATATATATAGGCATTTTTTAAAGTAAAAAATATATATAATATATAGGCATTTTTTAAAGGAAAAAAATATTCTATAATGATTATCATGAAAACTAGTGGTTTCCTCTCTCTCCTCTTTTCTAGACCCTGTTCCAGTTACCCAGAGACAAGTACTATTAACTTTTACTGCTCTTATAGCTAATATTTCACTTCATTCTATAAATGATAATATTTTATTGCTAAATCATTTTTTATTGAGTTAGATATTATGAATTGACTTATTATAATAAAATATGAGAATTTTACTCATTGAAATCCCTCCCAACTCACTGCCTCCACATTCTTCCTCCCTACTTCCTTCTTTTACACAATTTGGGAATATATTCATAGTTGGCATTTACACTTTTATAATAATGTAAATCTTATCTTTTAAAATTATGTAAATAGTGAATCTTATATATTCTTATTTTCTTATACAACTACTTTTTATGTCCTTGGAAAAATTACCTAACCTTTTGTTTGGGAAATCTTAGACTCTACATGTCTGAAACTATGTTTATTTCATCCCTCCCCCCATTTGATTAATAGTTTGGGTATAGAATTCAAAGTGAAATGCATCTTTATTTGTAATATTCCCTTCTATGCTCTTCTATAATCTGGTGGTAGTGTTGAGAAGTCCATTGACATTCTGTCATCTGACTTTTTTTTGTGGCTTATTCTTTTTGGAAGTATTTATGATCTCTACCTCATTTCTTTTTTTCCCAGTAAATTCTCATATTATTTCTCTGATTGTCTTTACCCATTTTCTCTGTACTCTTGCTGGAACTCTCTCTCTCTGAGTGTTGGGACTTCTACTGTTCTTCTAGTTGTCATGTATTTTGTCTCCTATTTTTCTCCTTTGTCTTTTGTGCTACTTTTTGGAGATTTTATTTTTTTCCATTTTATCTTGAATTCTTTTACCAACCTTTTGTTTTGGGTTATAGTATTTTTTAACTTCCAAGAATTTTCCATATTCTACATGTTTCTTTTTTTAATATATATAGTATCCTGTTCTTTTATGCATGCAGTACTTATGTTTTAAAGCTATGACTTATAGAAAATTATTTGGACATTTTCTTCTATTTCCTCCATTGACATAGTTTCTTCTGAAGTTTTTTTTTGTTGTTGTTCAATTTAGTCTGCTTTTCATGTTGGAAGACTTTAAAATTCTGGGAAGCTTTTTGGCTGTTCATACTTAAGAGTGAGGGACAAAAATGCCAATTAAAATTCTGTGTGCATGAGTAGGGCTTATTGATGAGTGGTTTTTCCCTATACATGATTTAGTTCAGGACCTTGCCATTTTTAGAAGAAATGCCAACTATTGGTAACTACAGATCTTTTCACTTGGTCATACCAAAACTTCAAATATCCTGTAATATATGTGTGGAGGAGGAGTATAAATCTGGCTGAAACATTCTGGGGATTAAGGAGACTGGGGCTCTGAAAATGGACAGTGTTGACTTCCAACTTGATCTGCCCTATTTTCATCCAAGGTTCTGGTTTATTTCTTCCGGAGTATAAGCTTGCATGTTATCATCAAGATTAGGGAGAGAGTGATCTGGGTTAGGGAAAAATCTAAGAGGTTTCCTATTTGCTGTGTGGGTGGGAAGAGGTGGGAAATATTCCTTAAAATGCCAATTTTAGAAAATTTGGAGGTAAAATGAATATTCATCAAAAGGTATAAAGTTAACTAGATGGTGGTACTGCTGTATCATGAACTATTATGTGGCCTATACAATAATGATTTAGACAAACATATTACATGGGAAAATAGTCATTATATGGCTAAGTGAAAAAATGCAGGCTATAAAATATTAATATATGTAATATAATAGTATTTTTTTTTTTTTTTGGAGACAGAGTCTCACTTTGTTGCCCAGGCTAGAGTGAGTGCCGTGGCGTCAGCCTAGCTCACAGCAACCTCAAACTCCTGGGCTCAAGCAATCCTGCTGCCTCAGCCTCCTGAGTAGCTGGGACTACAGGCATGCGCCACCATGCCTGGCTAATTTTTTCTATATATATTAGTTGGCCAATTTCTTTCTATTTATAGTAGAGATGGGGTCTCGCTCTTGCTCAGGCTGGTTTCGAACTCCTGACCTGGAGCAATCCGCCCGCCTCAGCCTCCCAGAGTGCTAGGATTACAGGCGTGAGCCACCGCGCCCGGCCTATTTAATAGTATTTTTATTAAAACATAAACCTATTGCTATAAATATTTCAGTTGTAAGATGAAAGATGTGTTAATAAGATAAGCCAGAGGATAGTACTCTAAAAATAAGACTAAGACTAAAACTTTGTCTTTTCAAAGTTGTCCTATTTGATGCAGCTATAAGGAAATAGTTTATCTAATAATTTTAGCTTTGTATTGTCTATTTATTTCAACCTATGTGGCTCACAGATGCTTTTGCCATGATTATTTGGCCAATTTTGGAATTGAGGTATAAGCCCTATGCCAACAAGTTATCCACTATCCTGCAGCAACTGTCTCTGTCAATGAACTGAGAAAATTTAAGGACCCTGGGACCGAGAGCATATAATGTGAAGAACAGAAGTGGGCAAGTTATAAACATCTTTGGGGAAAAAACAGCATATTTGTTTTATGGAGGCTCCCAGAAGACATGCTTCTAATGTATTTTGTCATTAAGTATAAATATGGCTATTGACTTAAAACTGCTATATACTTTTATCATTTTAAAGAAGTGACCTTGTAATGCTGGTTTCCAATGATCTTTTTTTTTTTTTTTTGAGACAGAGTCTCACTTTATTGCCCAGGCTAGAGTGAGTGCCGTGGCATCAGCCTAGCTCACAGCAACCTCAAACTCCTGGGCTCAAGCAATCCTGCTGCCTCAGCCTCCCGAGTAGCTGGGACTACAGGCATGCGCCACCATGCCCGGCTAATTTTTTCTATATATATTAGTTGGCCAATTAATTTCTTTCTATTTATAGTAGAGATGGGGTCTCGCTCTTGCTCAGGCTGGTCTCGAACTCCTGAGCTCAAACGATCCGCCCACCTCGGCCTCCCAGAGAGCTAGGATTACAGGCTTGAGCCACCGCGCCCGGCCTCCAATGATCTTTTATTTAAAATTGCTTACTGAATTTTACAGAATGCCTTTCGGATGGTTTTTTTATTATAAAGTTTGTCTTATTTGATCCATTGAAGTACCATATTAGATTACTTAATATTAAATTTTTAAATTTTTGGATTTAATTTGCTAGCCTTTTGCTTTTTTCTTTTCATTTGCATTTATAAGTGGCAGAGATAGGTACATGGACACGTGTGTGTGTGAATGTATGTGTGAGATTTTGTGTATGTATGCACACAAGCTATCATTGTTAGGTGTGGTGTTAGGTATAGGCAGAAAATCTGTAGGGATATAGAAAACTTGAACAGCACTACCAACTAATTTGACTCAGTTGACATTTGTGGAACACTGCACCTGACAATAGCAGAATACATATTCTTTTAAAGTCACATGTGTGCCATTTATCAAGATAGACTACATTTTTGTGTTCAGGTCTTCATATCTTTTGTCAGATTTATACCTAAGTATTTCATATTTTTAATGATGTAAAAGGTATTAAGTTTCAAGTTCTAATTGTTGCTAGTTTGTAGAAAAATAATTGATATTTGTATATTACACTTTTATCCTGCAACTGCTAAACACGTTAATTTTAGGGCCTTTTTTGTAGATTTCATAGGATTTTCTACACAGATGATCATGTTATCAGTGAATAAAGAAGGTTTACTTCTTCCTTTCCAACCTGGATGCATTTTATTTCTTTTTTTCTTATTGTACTGGCTAGAATCTCCAATACAATAGTGAACTGAAGTGAGAGAGAAACACCCTTATCTCTGATCTTAGAGGGAAAGCATCCAGTCTTCCATTATTAAGTGTGATGTTAGCTATAAACATTTTGTTGGGGACATTCCCTTATATTTTTAGTTTGCTGAGGTTTTTTTTTTTTTTTTTAAATCAGGAATAGATGTATTTTGTCAAATATTATTTCTGTACCTATTGAGACAATCACGTGGTTTTCCTGTTACAATCTATTAATATTGCAAATTATGTTGATTTTTCAAGGGTTAAACCAGCCCTGCATCCTAAACTCCATGTGGTTATAATATATTATCCTTTCAATATTTTGTTGGATTTGATTTGCTAATGTGGTATTTTGTTAAGAATATTTGCATCTTATGTTCATGAGGAATATCTATTCTTGTAATGTCTTTGTCTGATTTTGGTAACAGAGTAGTGTTGCTCTCTTGAAATGAATTGGGAAAGGATCCATCTTCTTCAATATTCCAGAGAGATTGAGTAGAAGTATTATTTCTTAAATGTTTGGTAGAACTCACCAGCAAAGCCATTTGGAGGGCTTGAATGCCAGGCTCAAGAGCTTAGGCTTTGATCAGAAGCCTCCAGTGGTTCCTACGGTAGAAAGATGATGTCTTCAAAGCATGTTTTGGGAAGATGAATCTGGCAGCTATGGGAAGGAAATATGTTGACAATGAAAGCCGAGATATAAGCACCGAGGAAAACATTATATTCTAATTTCCAAAGTTCGTACAGATAAAGCTTTTGTTTAATCTTTCACAGGCTGGGAGGAATTTCCCACTCAGAAGGGAAAGTGACCCCATTTGATGAAAACTGCACGTAGTCTAGAATAAGTGTCTTCTTTACAGAGAGGCTATAAAGGGGCAACCATCATCATTGAAAAATTGCTCCTGGCACCCAGGGTTCCTAATTCAGTTGAATAAATCCAGTCTGGCTTGATACTTGCTTTATGAAGTGCCAAGACCAGAGCTAGAGTGCAGTATTTTTAAGTGACTGGAATTTATTTTTAAGACTATTTTAGATTTTCTTTTATTTATAAGTTTAAAGAGTCATAAAAGAAACACAAATCTGAAGGACCTATTCATAATCCAACTTTGTAAAGTGGCCGCCTTCCCACAACACTGGAGATTTGTCATTTTGGACAAGTACAGTCTCCTGGGCATGGTATCCAACGTGTTTCCTGTTGCACTGTTCATTGCTTTAAAAGAACAATATTGCAGTTTGATCCATCTGATTGCAATGACCACTCTCAGTGAGTTTCACCGTACAGCATCAGTGACAAGGATAGCATAGGCCAGTGCCAACCAAAAAGCTTAGTAACTCAAACTGTAAAAATAACGACATGAATTTGTCTTAAGACTGAAACCACCATATTTTGTTTTTGTTTTTGTTTTGCCTTTTCTTTAAACGATAGATTTTTTTTTTTCCTGGTTCTACTGCTATTCTACAAAGTGTATCTGTTCCAGGTTTAAAATTTTACATAAACATGCCTATTGTGACAATAAGAAACAAAGAAAAACCAATATTACAAATTCAAATATTTCATCTCCATCTTGAATACCATGTAATAAAAATTACTCTAAGATAAAAAAGCCTAAGATATAACCTGTCTTTATTTTTAATTTATTTAATTGACAAATAATAATTATACATATTCATAAGGCAGATAGTGATATTTCGATACATATAATATGATGATCAGATCACAGTAGTTAGCATAGCCATCAGCTCAAACATTTATCTTTGGTTTGTGTTGAGTGAAACCATCATATTTTATAAGCCCTTTTTTTAGCTCATGAAAATATTTCCCCGAATATAAGTTTTATGAAAGCATCTTTCAGAATTTCCTTCTGCACTGCAACTCAAACAATGCCTAAACACCTTTCTAAAATAATGAAGTGTTGCTGGGAGAAAGGCACAGCCAACATCAGTGGAAGATTCGCTAGATTAGGCAATGGCTTTCACTTGGCATTAGTGTGAATGACTTTGCATTGTCAATATGGGTGGCATTATTGTAAACACAGAACATCCTGCATAGTGACTTTCATTGTAAACCAGAAGTTTGTGATGTCAAACTTCAATAAAATTTCTTTCTGGGAATTGAACCTGCAAAATGTACACATGGCAAATGTCTTTTATTCAAACAGCCTAAAAACAAAACAAAAAGCTCACATTTGGATTGTGTGCATCTGTTATCCCGTCTGGTCGTCATAACAGTTATGGGATGTGACTAAGTCAAGTTTTATCATTGGCTCATTTTGCAGATGAAGAAACGGAGGCTTAGAGATACAGGAGAATTTACCAGAATTATAAAGTAAGCAAGTGGCAAAACCAAGATCAGAGCTCAAGTCTCAAATCTGTGGCTCTCATACTTCTACCATGATGGCATACTGCCTCTCCAGAGTGAAAATATGGATATGGTGATTAAGTCATTCCAAGTTTGCAAGACTCAAAATATATACACTTGGTATATAACACAGGGCAAGCCCATATAACATCCCCGGAATTGAATATTTTGTCAACCAGCTTCCAAATGTTACAATTTCATAATGAAAAAGTTGTTATCTTTTAATTTTAAATAAGATATTAATTCTGCCCATTAATACACTGTTTTGTTGGTATCTCAGAGAACTTATATGTAGGATTTTAGGGAAAAAGGTGATATACAGAAAATTTGAAATTATTTAAATGTATAAATCATTCTAACCTGGGGAATGGACCTTTTAAAAATCTCTTTATAGACAGACATCAGGAGATTCAGGGATCCCTGGAATTAAATGTAAAATTAATTTGTGAAAAAAAAAATATATATTCTGGGATGATCTTTTGGTTTCATCAGAGTTTTAAAGATGGTTTTGTTTCTTAAGGAACCATTACTTTGGTAGACACAAAAACAACATCTCCTATCCTCCATCAAAGCAGCCCACAAAGATTTCTCCATCTCCTAAGCTTTCAGAGAACTTATTGTTTGTCTGCCACATTCATTTGGTGAGCTTTGCTTTCTTACTTAACTCTTATACATAAGAGGGATTTTATCTCAATAATCTGTTTGTTTTAGAGTACCCAGTAGCCTGCTGTTGCATGTAGTGGATGCTTAGTAAATCATAGATGAATGAGTGCTGACTTTCAACTCTCTAATAATTAGGGTAAGAGCCCAAGAAGAATCATGGGATCAAGCCCTTTTGTAGTCATACTTAAATAAGGTACTTAGTTGGCAAATCAATTTTAAACACAAAGAGGAAGCAATGGGTAGGATTATGAAGTTATAGGATAACTTTTTAAATAGCCCCACCAGTAGGTAGTAACCTAAATGAGTATTATCCCATTTGATGTAATTCCTTGGTTGATTATGTGTTTATTTCAAAGATGATGCTATTGGTTGTAAGTATGTTCTATAAGACTTTCTCATGAGGGACCGCCATGGAGGGTCCCAAAGTGACATTAACTAGCATGACAAATTACTATGTTCCCTGAGGAAAAACTCAATGTTTTTTTCAGTTTCAAAATAGTAAGTCTACCTTGAAGGATGTAAGATTTGCTTTAACCATATGTATGCAAAAGTCAGTTTTATGGTTTCTGAACATAAATTCACAAAGGGACCTTCAACTCGTGTGAGGCGTAGGACATCACTAGGCTAGGCAGACAACCTCTCATGAAAATTTCTTTCCAGAGCCAATGCTCAGTTGGAAGCCTAGACTCTGGGATGCTTATGTACAAAATAAGCTATGGCTTGCATTCATGGGGTCTGCTTAGTTTAACAATCAGTATCTGAACACTTAAAAGCACCCAGCTTTATGCTATGCACTGGGTGCACAAAGATTACTGAGACTAAATTCTTAAAGAAGCTTGTGTTTTCATGCAGTCAGGAAGCTACATACACTAATAGATGATGTCAATATAAGGATATGTTAATACATGTTATTATAGAATTACATGTTGGGTTGAAAAAGACACATGATCCAAATTGGAACAATGAGCAAGGCTTCCTGAAAGAGGTGACATCTGAGCCAAGACTTGGAGAAGAGTAAGAGCCAGATGAGGAAAGCTGAGAGGGGCTGTCCAGGCAGAGGGAAGAGAGGAGCATGGTTCAGCTGGTGTCGGGATACAGCAGCATGGAGGAGGGGAAGGGAGAGGGGTTACAACCAGATGAGCATTACCAGAGTATTGAGTTGGGCTGGAGAACTGCAGGACATAGGAGGACTGGAGTCAGGTCATGGTGGTCTTGAACTTGAGCCCAAAGGCCTTGGCCTCCATTCTGTGGGCAATAAGAAGTCATCTAAGATGGGGAGTGACATGGCCATATTTGCACTTTGGAAAAGATGATTCCATAGTTTGAAATATTCCAAGTTCCTATAGGCCATTGCTGTAGTAAGTTCTGTACACTGACTAGCAAAATGCTGGCTGCGTATCATGGAAAAGGCCCCTGACCCCACCTAATTTAATTACCATGACACCACTCTGCCCTTTAAGCTCCAATAATATGGTCTTGAACTTCCACCCCACACCCCGTGGAGAGCCTACTGTCCCAGCCAAAGAATTCTAAGAGTCCCGGGGGTGCTTATGGTCTCTGGGTCTAAGTCCTTGCAGTGACTGAACTAGTTCAGTGAATGGGTGGTTCTGTAAGTCCCTTCTCTTTTCTGCTGCCATGTCAACCCAGGTCTAGGACTGGGCTCCTTTCTGTGAGTTTTATCAAAAGCCACTCAACACAAGGTGTTAGTGTGTGCCACTGACTTTACTGAAGGGCTGGGCGGTGAAGGGGTTTACGGTGCAGAAAACTTAAGCAATTCAAAATTGTGTATTAGATGTACCTGTGGCTTGTCACCTAGAGCCCCCAAAATCCATGGTACACCATGTGGCTCCTTCTGCCCTTTTCTCCACCTTGCTGCTTCACAACGACTTCCCCACCCTAACCTGATTTCCTCCCTCTGTAGGAGACGGGCAACTCAGCCATTTGTAGCCTACACCCCGAACTTGGCTCAGGACCTCCTTTGGTAAATCCAAAGATTTTCCTTCCCTCACAGCGATACAGAAATTTCCTTTCCTAGGGACGTTCCCAGTCCTCTTGCCAAGGCAAAAGAAGCTACATTTAGTTTTGATTATAAATCATCTTTTTTTCCACTCAAATTTCGCCAGATATCTAAGGGGACTTGAGATTGCATACAAGTGGATGTAGCACTTTAGTGAATTGGAACTACTAGGTAGGCCCATTGAAATCTTATCTGTGTAGTAATGGGACAGTTCAAAGAGTGCTGGGAAGTTAGAACAGCAAAGTCATCTCTGTTCCCAGCATAGTCCTTTCTGGAACTTAATGGATCCTGAGGTATAGGCGGTTAGCCGCCTTCTCTGAATGGAAACAGGAATATTGGGGCTGGTGACTGGGCAGAGGCTGCTTTACATTTCATAAGCTGTTTGTGAATGTTTGGCTCCATTCTGTGACATGCAAGGGTGCAGTGCTGAGACTCACCTCACTTCCTAACCCACAAAAAATCCTTTTCTCAAATTTTGGGTCTTAGGAGGCTTTGTTTTCCAAAACAGTATCCATTTCTGTTTTTTATGCTAGAGGATCACAAGCTGTTGTTGAATTTATAGTCTTACTATGAGGGTCATTGTTACTTGTGGGTGAATTAAGGCATTGTCTGGTGAACGGGGTCTCCTTACTGGGTGACCATAGGCAGCGATTTTCTTCTTCCTCCACAGGGACCTGTCACCTCCTCAATAAGACAGGTGTCAGACTCAGTGACCTTGGGGGCCCTTTTAACTCAAAAATACCAGGGTTCTAAAATTTCTTAGGGAAAATAGTTTTCATAGTTTTCCAATGCCTTTAGGGACAAGGATGGTAACAGGGAAAACAAAGCAGTTGGATAGGCAAAATGTACAGGACTCTGTCTAAAGCCATTACATTAAAAAAATTGTGCCATTCATAAAAACATTCTTCCAGAGATCATTAGCACAGAATTCCATACCAAAATAATTCTGCCAAAATGTGTTCCCGGAAGGCCTTTATCTTGAAGGGAGGAAAGAACCTGATATGAATGGGACAAGCCTTTATACTTTTGTGAACTAGGATTTATGCTTTAGGCTCTTCTTTCCTTCTAAGTTCTGACTTCTTTTGGTTAGGAAAGAGAAGCATGGCTCTCCTCTTAGTTTGCATGCAGCCTCATGGAGTTTTTCCACCCAAGCTGGGGTTGTGCCTGTCACCCCTGCCCATTTGGCAGAAGAGTGGGCAGCCAAACTGATATCTCACAGGCAGAGGGTACAGCTGAGATGGGGACCAGTGAGATGCCACTGGATGAGCATTCTCCCACATTCTCCCTGCCAGGCAGACAGCCTATGCACATACCCACCATGTAATGGGCTGAATGCAGAGCGGAGCCTTCTTCAACCCCACCAGCCCAGCCCAAGCCATGACCATCTGCTTGGACTACTGCCAGAGTCTCCTAACTTATCTCCCTGTTTTTACCCTCGCCTCCAGGAGTCTATTCTAAACAAAGCAGCCAGTGTGAGCCTTTTAAAATCAGAGGTCATTCCATTGCCCCAAGCCCTCTAAAATTGTCCCATCACGAAAAAGAAAATTCTGAGCCCCAACATGGCCCGTGAAATCTACATCACTCATCCTTGCTCCCTTGTCTCCTCCTATTCTGCCTCTGCTACCAGCTACAAGGCCTCCTTGCTTTTCCTTAGATCAGAGGTCCTCAAACTACGGCCTGTGGACCACATGCGGCCCGCTGGGTGTTTTTGCCACCACTGCCTGTCCTGCTTAGCAGCTGACTCGTCCGGGGCCCACGGTGCGCATGTGTGGAATGTGCACCGCACTCTCCAACGGCCCTTCAACGGGCTGAGGGACGGTGAACTGGCCCCCTGTTTAAAAAGTTTGAGGACCCCTGCCTTAGATGAATCAAGCACACTTAGATGAATCAGAACTCGTGTCTTGGCCGTGCCTTCAGTGATTCCTCCAGGGCTTCTGCCTCATCTGAAACAGCACATGCTATTGTCCTCTGTTCCTTGTCTTACCTATCGTCACAGCTTGTATCACTGCCTGACTCCCGGCGAGGATGAGCACGGCGAAGGATGGGGCCTTGGCCTGCCATGTTCTCACTGGCTCCACAGACTCTAGAACCGTGTGTGGCTCACAGGAGGTGCTGACTGAGTGAGTGAAGACCCACAGAGCTCGTGGGTCTGTGTGTGGAGGGAGGCCTTCTGACGGGGCGAATCCACAAGATCTTCCTCAGTTTCATTACAAATTCAAGAAAGTTTTGCCCTTCCCCCTAGCTAATGTTCAACCTAGGATGTGTCAATTATAGAACTGTTCTGGAACCTTTTAGAAACTGGTTACTTGTGAGTCCCCTGCAGTCCGAGGAGGAATGCCAATTGCTCCCTGGTTATCTAAAACCATCCTCCAGCATTTAAAAATCCTTTTTAGGCAACCACGGGGCTATGTGTTTGGGGTGAGGCCAAAAGGCAAATTTGCCTTCAACTTTAAAGACCTAATCCTCAGCAAATCTTGTGTGTAGATGGGAAAATTTAAGAAAACATAAACAACGACTAAAGGTTTAAAATATACTCTCTGCCCTCAGCTAGTAGGCAAGAACTGTGTTTGAATCAGACACTATAGCATTAAATGTTCAGACTTGAAATTTGGCATTCTCCAACATTCCCTAGATTACGGGCCAATGACATTTGCTGAGCCTGATAAATCTGAAGAGTGTGCTGTGCTTTGTTGAGGGGTGTAAAGTTTACCTGTCTTCCCCAGCTGATTAAAAAGACTTTTCTGAATAATTGGTCACCTGTGCTCTCTAATCAGCAGAGGGTCACATATGATGTTCTCTGCAAAGCTAACAGGTGCAGGACCATTAATCTTCTTGACTTTTTTGGAATTAAAAAAAATCTTCAAATGCTAGCTTTTTAAGGGGACATTTAACAAGGAACACTTGCAAGTGAGACTTTAATACAACAGTGCAGATAAAAAATCAGATCCCAAATGGACATAATTAAAGGATTTTAACTTTTTTTAAAAAAAATGAATTGTGATTTTTTTGGGTGCGAGAGAAACAGCAGGAGTTATTTGAGTGAAGCTATATATGTTGCCTCTCTTACGAAAACCCTATGAAGGTAGGTGGTGTGATTTTTCAGGAGAGGAAAGAAACTGGCTTGGATTGTAAGCAACGTGCCAGTGGCCATAGCTGATTAAGTAGTGGAAGAACATGCAAACTTCTATCTCACTGCAAAGCTGGCGAGATTGACATCTCTAGCAAAACACAGTATCTCACTCATTAAGGATTCGCTGTTGAAGATTTTTGACAGTTTCTCTTTCAATTTACTTATTTTTCTCCCACTATTCTTTTAGATCCTCCAAGTCAATTTCAAGGTTTAGCACCCAATGTAAGTCAAACAACTGGGGGGTGGGGCACTGCTTGGGAAAGTTTCAGTTGGAATATTTCTAAGGCTTACAAAGATTATTAGCCTTATCCTAAGCGAATTTCAACACAGCCCATGTAAGATCTGATGAAGGAATAGCATAAAAATGATTTTACCTGCTTGTCAAGGCTTGTCTTGGACTGCCACCCTGGGGCACCCTCCTTGTAGCCAGATAGTGCCTGTTCTCAGTCACCCACAGGGAAGGAGCTCTGGACTAACCTAACATTCCTGGGTAATAGCAGCTTTGACTTTTGCTCCTTTCATGGGCAGGTTAGAAAGGGAGAGTTTGAGAAGATGACACACTATGTGCCTACGGTGAGGCACTAATTGTCCAAGAATGGCAGGAAAGGGGATATCTCTTACAGCCTGAAGAGTCCAGACCTCAGTGGCCCTTACGTTTCTCAGAAAGGGGTGACAGTCACCTTCAATGAGTCAGTTGAGAGAAGGAGAAAAAATTGAGTAAAAGCTTTTAATCATCTCTAGAAAAAGGAAAGACTCACAATAATTATCTCAAAAATAAACTTTTATTTAAGTTCAATGTACAGTTCATTAATAAAAGAAAAATGTTTATATACAGGTCAGCAGGACTAGATGTGTCCCAACATGTGCCTTTAGAATTTTCAAGATGCTGAGCATAATTTGGTTGTACGCACTGGACTCCCAAGGTATTACATGTTCTTAAATCACATTTTAGTATCAAGTGACATTTAAAGGGGGCAATATAGTTTTGTCAAAGCCAGCTGTGTTGTTTAAAAATTCGTTTCCCCTTGTGCATGTGTGTAAGTTGAGAAATATCCAGGTTTCGGGCACAGATTCCAGAATACCTAAGATCCAATCCTAGAGTTACAGCATCCTCATTCAATGGGCAAGCCACAGTTCTTCCTATCGTCTTGGTCATGTCTCTCCCTAGATGAGAGCCTTGAAACCTAAGATTTATTATGTTACAGCTTATTTACCCCCCCACCCATATCTTATACACAGGAACGATGTTGCCTGTCTATAAGTTCTTTTAGGGAATCTTTATCTTTGCAGTTGAATAAGCTACTGCTACTTCACTTGGATGGCCAAGCAAAATAATTTTGGAGTGTCTAGCATCGTGAAGGCATGACACATAAGTAGCAGTTATTCTGCGCTGCCCCGATGTAGCAGTGCTAGAGGTATACTTCCAGTACACAGCCATAATGGGCATCTGAGACACCTGAGAAACTGCCAAAGCGTCCTAAAACTGGTAGTAAAGGTAACTCAGCAAATATGCAACATGACATCCCACTTAACCTTTACACAGTCCTGCACCCTCTTCTGAGAGGAGATGGCAGTAAGCACAGAGCATTTGGAATCACACATTGTTTGCAGCCTCAGATTTTACATATGTAAAATGGAGATAATACTTACCTATTAGGGTTGTTGTGAGGATCAAATTAAAGATTTGAGAGCACTTATTTAGCACAAAAGCAAGCATATGGTTAAGTACTTAAGGGAGATTTAAAGTGCTCTGGCAGCCGTCCAAAGACTATGTAGGCCCCCAAATATTTGTTTCCATGTCCTAGGCAGTAAAGTCAAAAGATTGAGGCAGAAACATACCAGCTGTGTTTCTAAGGTTTAAACCCTGTAATAATCCCTTAAGCCTCCTTAACTATATAAGGTGCTATCATGTCCTAAATTTCAGACTTAGATCTCATTAGACAGGTATAGTGAAGACACTTCGGTCAGGATCTAACCCATGTTATAGGGAGCAAAGGTACCCATAACCTCTCACCGACAAAGTCACTTACCAGATCCTAGACTGTGCTACAATAAATATAGAGACCTAGCACTGACAGTGATGTTCAGTAGTGACGTCTGCCGTGCACCCACCAATTGCCAGACGCTGTGCTGAGCTCTTGGTGTGCATTTCGCTGGATACTTACCACGTCTCAGAGAGACAGGCCCTGTCACCTCCACTTTACAGAGGCAATTAGTAACTTGCCTGAGAGGTCCCACATATAAGACTGACACTGTGCTGTTAACTCCACTGCTTCTGAATAGAACCACCTTGCCACTCATGACTTTTCCTTAAGCACAGTTAAGGGAAAAAAATACATCTTTGATATGTCACAGGGTAACTTGCAGAGCACAAACTCCCCACCCTCAGCCTGTCTTACTCCTGCCTCAGTGTCCATGGATGGAGGGAGATTTATAGGGGGACTCTGGTGGTCCCACTTCATTCCTGTTTCTCAGACCAGGCTCAAAAATGCTAAGCAGATGCCGGAGACACGACAGAGAGATGGGAAACTACTTTTATCAGTTTGTTACTAGCTTATCTATAGATCCCCAAATTTCTGGGACCCTGCTGCTAACTTGTATTCAGCTTTTCATGTGTGACACTAGATATGCATGAGATACATACAAAGATGACTGATTATGGTTCACATGTAACTATTTTGAACTGAAGATCTCCCATGATGGATTTGAGAAAAGTAAGTCCAAAAATGCCATTGTTTCATCTTCAAATTCATTCCCTCTATATTTAAAGTAGTACCCTGAAGATTATTTTCTCTACTTTTATGTATTCCTGAACTCTCACAGTTTAGGTCCATGATATGGCTGAAACATGGATATACAAGTCTCAACTGTCGCAAAGAATCGGGCTAAAACCATTATAAAACTGAAGGGCTCAAATTTAGGGATCAAGATTAGCAGATTGTATTCTTTGTTCTTGGACTTAGGTCAGAAAAAAACGTACCTGCTGTTTTCAAGTCTCATCGCCATTAAAAGCAAGGAGTGTAGCTTTTGTTTGGGTTCAAAATAATAAACTGTGTCACTCGGTAAGAATTCTAAGAAATTATTCCAGTTAGACTGTATAAGAGTAAGCCTATATATAGAATCTTTTGGTTTGGGGTGAAGATAATTAGAAGGTAGACTTTAAGCAGGTCTCCCATCTCTATAGTGCTCTTAACTGAAGAGTTAGTGCTTTAAATGCATTAATAGTGCTATATTTTTGCTATTTAAAGCCTAGCTTCTCACTTTTGAGGAGAAGCGCTGACTTCCAAGGATATAAGCAAGTACCAGAAGCCTCAATTTTTTGCCTTGCGTTCATCAAGAACCAAAGACTCAGAAACACCACCGAGGCTTTGGAATACATATAAGAATGTTTTAAGGGAGCTGGCTGAACAACTGGGACTATTTTACCTTTGCCAAATACATACCTTGTAGAAGCCACTTAAATATTTGAACTCAGGGACTTGGCTGGATTTCTTTATCAGACACCACAAATCTGTTTATTCATGTAGCATCAATCCTTGTGGCAATTCCTAAAGTCTCTGGAGGGGCTACTTTGTCACTTTGTGTGACAGGTTCATCTAAGTCCAAACATACTCCTTTAGTATTTGATAAGCTTCACATTTTACCTCTTAATTAATTCTCTCCTCCTACATTAAACTCTAGAGACAGCAAACACACCAACACGTTTCATGTAGGATTCTTTAAGTCCTTGTTTGGATGATAAAGCCGAGGGCTCTAGTCCCTCATGAGCTGTAATTACATGCTAAATTGACTAGCAGTCACTTACTGTGTAACTATTCTGATCTCAACAGAAATATTTTTCTTCAAATGAGTTCATACCTCTTAACTACAGCAAGTTGTGCCGTGGTTTTTACTAGAGATGACAAGGTAAAAAAAAATGAGGTGCTTTAGATTCTTTGAGGGTTGGAAACTGGTACCCAGAATCTGAAAAGAACACTCTCAGGACTGCAAAAGATGGAGGAGAATAATGCTTTATTGTAAAAACTGACTTTGGGCCTTATAAGTTGATTAATACTGTATAATCCTTGCAATGGGAAAAAACACTGATATCAAACTTTAAGCTTCTAAATGAGCATTTGGTATTCATCTAAAAGAAAAAATCAGTATTTTTTTTTTTTTGTCCCAGAGCAGGGTCAAAGCACCAGCCAAACAAAGGGCCTTCCGAGTTTATGATGATTACTAACCTACTTACCGAATAGCCCCCTCAGCCGCATCCTGTTCAGTGTGCAGACTGCACACAGGAAGACAGCTGGAGGGCAGACAGTCCACCTTAAGCCGGCAGCCTTTTCCTTCTCCAGGCTTAACCCTGTGCCTCCCATCGAGAAAAATGTCCAAGCCTATCTCTTCTGTTTCACTCATTTGACCAAAATCACAAAGAGGGGAAGGTCCATTAAACAAGATGATAGAATCAACTTCCCCTTCATCTGGATTAGTGATTTCCTTGCCTAAGCCACAAGCAAGATGTTAACTGCCTTATATTCCATATGCAAGCAAAATGAGTCAGCCACTGGTCCATGTAGCTACTCAAAACATATCTTCATCCTCTTGCTGCTGTGTCGGTGAGTTGTTTAAACCCAGAGGAATCACTGTACCTTCTGCAGTGAATGCCCCACCTCACACAGACATAGAACATGTCCATAGAACATGGACATAGAACATGCACTCATTGCTTCAAGCCTTGTGTCTCCCTTTGCTGCCAGGCTTCCTGAGACTTTAGAGAAAGGGCGGGCCACCTAGTAGAAAACTCACTCAACTCCTCATGCTACTTTTTATTCTACTCAAACTCCTTATCTGTTCTTTATACCATACGTTCCCCAAATCGTCCATTGTTAAGAATCTGTCCTACCCCTGCCAGACTAAAAATTCGGGAGATGTTATAATTCTCCATAAAGTCACATTAGAACAGTGGTTTTAAAATTTTAGTTTTAATTGTTTTAAAACAATTTTTAATTGGTTTTAAAAATTTAGTTTTTAGTTTTAATTAAATTTAAATTTAATTTTAGACTTATTTAGTTTAAAAATTTAGTTTTAATTTAATTTTAGTTTTAATCTAATTGACATCAGCTGAAGGGCTTAAGAAAACAGATTCCTCAGCCTCTCTGCCCCTGGGGTTTCTGAATCAGTAGGTCTAGGTTGGGACCTGAGAACCTGCATGTCTAATAAGTTCCCAGGTGATGTGGATGCTGCTGTTCCTGGGACCACAGTGAGAACCCTGCCTTAGATTGCTCAAGAATGCCATCGCTCATCCTCACGGTAAGACAGTCTAGGCTTTTGTAAGAAGCAAGCCCTTTCCTATGCCTTAGAAGGCACTTGACCTATACAGAATGACAAAACATGGAAAACAGACTTAAATATGAAGCAGAATTCATAGAAATCTCTAAGATCAGGAAACAAGTTAACGAGAAAAGGGACTCTCCTCTAAGCAAGAAGAATTCTAGGTATAGACTAAGCTAGCTGCTTTTATAAAATGAGAAATATTGGGGAAACAATTGTTAAATGGGACTTCATTTTTTTAGTAAGAGAAACTAGCCCAATTATAGGTGTATCAAGAACTGTAGGTCATGTATATAGTTGAAACACTTGATACTATCCAGGCTGTTTATGGGAGTTCATCCTAGAGGAATAGGCACAAACCATGGTTAAGCTGCTTGGTTTAATTTTTTAGCACTTGAAAAAAAAATGTACAGTAGTTTGAACACTCAAGTCTTTGCAAACCTCCATTGAGGTCAAAGATTTCATTCATAAGTACAAAATTAGTTTACAAATTTTTTTTTGGCAATTTCATCTTAGTAACCCGTTTTATCCTATTGCCATTGTCCCAACTATTGAAAAAGTTTACAATAATTTACATAGAAATATTTCAAAGTGCTTAAGAATAGTGATTGTTCTCTGGGATATTTACAGAGGGCCTATACAATGTATGTACAGGTGGTATACACTATAGCACAAGTTTAGTTGCTGGAATATGGCTTTCTAGGGAAAGTGCATATTTGGCCAGAGGTGGCAATACTGTTTAAAAATTCAAGGGTTACAGATACTTGGTAACCACATCCAAAGCTGAAGTAGAATGTGGACAAGAATATTTACAAAAGTAACATAAAAATAGTCAAGTACACAAGCTTGATCCACGCAAAGATTTCTTGTTCTTCCAGACGGGAGGAAGAAAGACTTCAGCTGCTGGTTCGGTTACCATTCTGACAATGGGGTATATTATGGGTTTAGACCTCAAAGGTCGAGAATTGTCTCAGAAGTCAAGCTAGATCATCATCTGTGCTTACAACTGATATCTGTGGAAAGGAAAAATATGAAATGAGCTTGGCAATCACTCATTGGTGGCAACTCTAGTCTCTAAGATAGACCTTGCATTTTAGTTTAGTTGGCATTCAAAGACCCTAATGCATGCATAAGGAAAGTCAGATACAAAACAATATTAAGTTGTATCATTCATTCATGCATTTAACTTGAATTCAACTATACCTGGTTGGTAGAGAGAGAAAACAGTGTGACTGATTCAGTCTAAGACTTAAGATCATTAAGTAGAATAGAGAACAATAAAGTGTACCATGGATTGACCACTATTCCATGTTTTGCCAGAGAGCTTGAAAGGTGGGATATTTTTCTTCATAAAGCATTTAGTAACTTTGGATAAGTGACTCTTACCAAATACACTGACTTTAAGCCAACTCCCCTGTATGTGATTCCCTACTTATTTCATTTTTAGTATCCAGTAGGCCATGGATTTAACAGTTCAAAGGAAGCTACTTGGTTCATGGTAATATTTACATGTCATTTCTATAACCAGAAATATCTCAAATAATATATCGATAACCTTGACCCATTTGCCATTCTGTCTGGGTCAGATGCTGAGCAAATGACTGATTTATATTCTAACAGGCTAGACTATGTAATGTCCAGGTAGTAGATGAAGTGTTTGGTGACCCCATGATCCTAATGGCTCTTCCTAGCCCAGGTAGCTCTACCTCGAGTTAGTGGTCTCCTTTCCAGAAAATCTCACTCCAGGTCACGGTGCGCAAAGACACAAAGCGGACTTACTGCTGGGTATGTGTGTCCGACAGAAGCACTGTGTCTGCCGATGTCTATTGAGAGGTCCTCTTCAGTGGTCTTCAAGTACACAGGATTGTCAAAGTTCATGCTTTTCATGTTCTTATGTTGCCAATTCCGCCACATCAAGTAGCCACCGACTGCTGCCATCACTAAGAGCACTGAGAAAAGTTAGAGGGTAAGTGACATAGGTCTAGTAAAAGGTGATGATCAGGAATCCATGGTAATCGACACTAATAAAAATTTCATGTTTTATTGTCCTATGCATGGGAGCTGGGCTAGCCACAGCCATCCAGGCAAGTGTAGAGTCCTGAGCCCAACCCCAGGTCTGCTGAATAAAATTTCAGAAGTTTCTGGTGAGCCACTCAGGTGGTCCTGGTGTGTTAGCTAAGCTTGAAATCTAACTTAAGACAGAAGCCATTACAGCAAAGTCCCTTAGAATTCGTATGTCTGATAATATAGCTTTAAAGGAACTTTTCCCAAGGTTTAAAGAATCTTAACTACTTTTAATTTACTCTCTGCAAATCCTACAACTCTTCAGGAAAACATTTAAGCATCTCCTCTGTATGAAGCATTACACATATTTCAAAAGGGAATAGACCAGTACACTAAAGGGACTCTTTATTGGTTTTGACTTGGCTTTATTAGCCTGACTTATTCCCTTTTATAAACACCTTTCATGTAATTGAAGCTTTCTCACTGCCAGTTATTGTGCGAAGGATACGTCTGAAGAGGAAAGCATACACCTCAACTTAATGTGCTGTGTAGGGGATGAAAAGAATGTAATTCAGACTCTCAAGTGCTATGACAGTGTGTAAGGGGTGGCTGGTGAACTAGAATTGTCCGTCTGGCATCTAAGAAGTTTATCAAATCGAGATGTGTAGGGAGTCTACTTACAGAGAGGAAGAATGGCCCAGGCAGCAGAAGTCCCCTTTGGGGGAACGCTGACCTCCGATACTGCTGTGGTCACATTGATCCCTACAGAGGAATAAAAGGATCTGAATCAGACTTAGAAATTCACCTATCAGGTGAAGAACTTAACACCCAATATTGATGTTCAGTATGTACAACAATTGTATACCAAGAATAACTATGGCCTAGAAGTATTTGAGTCACATGCTGAATAGCCATATCACTGACAGGGTTCTAACAGAAACCTTAATAGGTCAGGCTAAGACTTTCAGGTTACCCATCAGGGGCAGAACTAATAATAGTTAAAGGCTGCATTAATTATTATATTTAAGCTATAGATACAAAAAGTGTGGCTGTTAGTTGAGATTAACTGTTTGCAGTACTGAACCCAATACCTCCAGGAGCTAGTCCACTAGTTGATGAAATTTCTGTTGTGTTGGTATCTTTTGTCTCACTGTAAGTCACAGTAGTTGCAGTACCTGAATTATAAAAACCAAGCACCTGGTTAATCCCAACCTTCCAGAGTGGCTGTTTAGTCCATGCAAAAGGTCATTTTAACACCAGGTGAAAGAGACAAACCACTGCTGAACTAAGCTGTATGGCTGATCTATCAAAATTGAGAGAAATAGCAGTCTTCATACAAAAATAGAGATACATAAAACTCGGGCCAGAACAGATGGACAGCCACACTTAATGACCCTTGTAAACAATATCTCAGTTTCCTGGGAGCTATAAGAAATGTTCTCAAGATGCTCTGGGACACCAAGCATACCAGATTGTCTTGCAACTACTTTCTCAGTAAACTGAGCTGGTCCCCCAATTAAGCTGGACCCAAAATTAAGCTAATAAAAGCCATATGAGTTCCTAGATCACAACAAGAAAGTTTAATTTGCTACTTAATCAAAAGCTAAGAACAGAAGGCTAAAATGCAAATTTGGTTCAATGGTGAGCTTAGTGTCTTCGGCTGAGGTTTCCCATAGCCATGGCCTGCCTTAAGCATGATTTCAGTTCTTCCTTGTTGGAGGAAAACATGAAGACTTTGCGGTGGTATGGGACTAATTGGTATAAATTGGTAATGAGGTATCTGGACACTTAAGTCAACTATAAACTAATACAATGTTTAAATGGGTTAAAAGTCAGTTCTGAAGAACTAACATGAACACCTGGCATGCAGCAGGTATGTTCACAGATGTATTCAAAGGATTAGTTAAAACAGAATTCTTAAAAGCCAGGCCAGTTTTTGTAGCTAATGTCTAATAGCCTGTTGTATGTGGGTGAAATGCAAAAAGCCTTACTATGGCACTCCCGGCCGTTTTCCTCGAGATTGTACCCATTGGGACAGGAACAGGTATATTTTGGAGAGTGGTCGTTAATCTGTGGTGCCGGCAGGCATAGGTATTCACATCCTCCATTCTCCATGTCTTCTTCACACCAATTTTTACCTAGTCAGGAAAAAAGTCCTTTAAAATAGGTGTTCCAGAGCCTGCTACATCTAAAGCCTTGTTCTAGATGTTGAAGACATGAGTCCTCATCTCCCAAGAGCTTAAACTTCTCTATTTGGTCAAATCTTGAAGTGAGAGCAATCTCTGTGAAGAATACATATGGGCCACATGCTCTAAGGACACCAGATTCGAAGGGGCTTTTTGCAGGTAGAACATAAAAGTTCTATCTTCAACAGATGAGTGCTGGGGGAGGGAGGTGAGGAAGCAGGACTGGCTCTCACTATTGGTCCAAGGCTTAGAGTGAAGGCTCAGAGGAAGGAGAACCAAGCATGTTCTGGCTTTGTCTTCACTTGTTCCTATAAAGTAGAAGGAAACTCAGCTATAGGGAGGTTTGAAGGTTGCACTTAAGTAGGACCAGCCAGGTGTTTTGAGCAGTAGACAATATAACCAGATGTGTTTGAGAACCTATATAATCCTATAAAATGTGTCAGAGGGGAAGGTAGGCATTATGACGGACATCTACAAGCCAACAAGCAATGCCTGAAACAGAGCCTTCCATCATAGTCCTCAGAAGGAGCCAACACCTTGACTTTGGACTTTCAGCCTCTAGAACTGTGAAACAATAAATTTCTGTTGTTTAAGGTACTCAGTTTGTGGTACTTTGCTAGGGCAACTCTAGCAAACTAACAGTAGAGAAAGTGTGTGAAACAGAAGTTGCTTTGGGAGCTAGTGCAATAGTCTTAGCAAGAGACTAACTAAAGGGGCAAAGAAGAAACAAATGAAAGCTGACACTGGGGGATGGGGAAAGGTAGGAACTTAGGTTATGAAGCTTTTTCACTAAGATGCCATAAATAAAAGAGATGAAACACCACATGTGAAGTGTTTGAGGTAGGGTACCAGAGGGCAAAAATTCCATTCTAAAGAAAGCTGAGTTGCTAAAGAGCCACACAGGCTCTGTGTCGTGCTGCTTCCCTTAGAAGTGGCGGTTAACTAAGGAGTGAAACTATTAGAATTCTAGAGGAAAACATTGGAAATACCCTTCTAGACATTGGCCTATGCAAAGAATTTATGAAGACCCTCCCCCCCAAGGCAATCACAGCATCAACAAAAATAAATAAATGGGACCTGATCAAATTTAAAAGCTTCTGCACAGCCAAAGAAACTGTCACAAGAGCAAACAGACAACTTACAGAATGGGAGAAAATTTTCACAAGCTACACATCTGATAAAGGGCTTATAACAATCTATTTAGAACTCAGGAAAATCGGCAAGAAAAAAACAACACTATCAAAAAGTAGGCAAAGGACATGAACAGAATCTTTCCAAAAGACGACAGAATAATGGCCAACAAACATATGAAAAAATGCTCAATATCTCTAATCATCAGGGAAATGCAAATCAAAACCACAATGAGATATCACTTATCTCCAGTGAGAATGGCCTTTATCAAAAAGTCCCAAAATAATGTTGGCGTGGATGCGAAAAGATACGAACACTCATACACTGCTGGCGGGACTGCAAATTAGTGCAACCTTTGTGGAAAGCAATATGGAGATACCTTAAAAAGCTACAAGTTAATCTACCATTTGATCCAGCAATCCCATTACTGGGCATCTACCCAAAAGACATTCTATAAAAAAAGACATCTGCACTCGAATGTTTATAGCAGCACAATTGCAATGATGTGGAAACAACCCAAGTGCCCATCAATACATGAGTGGATTAATAAAACGTGGTATATGTATACCATGGAGTACTATTCAGCTATAAGAAACAATGGTGATCTAGCACCTCTTGTATTTTCCTGGATAGAGTTGGAACCCATTCTACTGAGTGAAGCACAAGAATAGAAAAATAAGCACCACATGTACTCACCAGCAAATTGGTTTCACTGATCAACACACCTTAGTGGACATATAGGAATAACATTTATCAGGCATCGGGCAGATGGGAGGGGGGATGGGTATATACATACATAATGAGGGCAATGCACACCATCTGGGGGATGGACACGCTTGAAACTCTGACTCTGGGGGGAAGGCAACACACGTAACCTAAACATTTGTACCCCCCATAATATGCTGAAATTAAAAAAAGGAAAGGAAAAAAAATAGAGAAGTGGGGATTAAGGACTGTGCTTCCCCACAGTACCTGATGGCTGTATAAGTTCATGATAGACGATGATGTCTTGAGCATCATTAAGGTTGTTGACCAGGGTGGCCAGCTCCGATCCAGTGAATTTATTGGCGCCATAGACTGCTTCATTTTCCCCATCTATCCAGTAGACACGATCCTAAAACAGAACCCCTCAGAGTCAGCATGTATGCCCAGGATTAACACAAGTCACTATCTAACTAAGGTCATCATTATTTATTGGCCACTTAATGGACCAAGTTTATTGAATGCTGATCTAGGACATCAGATATAAAACTACAAAAGAAGCAAGTTGAGGTTTCTTGAGGTGCTTTGAGGAATTAGTGTCTAATTTGTACCAGGTTTCAAGACAAAGCAGTTTCTCAAGTCATGCTCCTCTGTTCTTCCCTCCTCCTCTCTACACCTGGTTCTTTTCCCCAAAGTGCTATGGTTACTCCCAGGTATACACTTACATGTGAGGCACACATCTTACCTCGAATATTGTTAGTGCAAGAGGATGAGCTAGGAACTCCATAGACTTCAGTACTATCCTTCGATCTTGGCCATTCAGGTCCACGCTGGATAACATGTGCAGCTTAGAATCAAGCCAATAGAGACGGCTTTTTATAAGGTCTAGGTAGGAAAAGAACTGTCATTGTATGATAAGCCATTACTGCTCTGGCTTCCATTTAAAATATTTGATGAATTCAATATTCTAATTTCATGGTTTCTTAACAGGGGTCCCACAAACCTTGTGAAGCAGCATGCAGAATCTGTACCCACATTCATTTCTGGGGTCTAAAGGGGTACCTAAGATTCTCAAGGTAACTGACTGAAGAAATGTCCCTCACATTACAGAAAATATTAAAAGAGGCTACCATTTGTTGTTCTCCCCCAAAGAGACAGAAGAAAACTCAAGCTTGCAATTCAGGAAATGCTAAGGCACTTGTGCTCAGAAAATTATTCAGTATGGCAGTCCCCAAGATTCACTGAATTCATATAACATATTTCAGGTCCATTTCAGGTCCAATGGACAACACACACATAATTGTGGAGCATGAAATTTAAGTCTACAATTCCACTTGTGTTATTCTATTATTCTCATCCCAAATTCCTCCCATAGAAGGAACCAGAGAATCATCTGCTGTAGCCCGGAATTAACTATGGAGGTAAGTTACAACACTATGAAGACAGTTGCACTGGTAGTCGAGAAGGAATGACATGCATACCAAGTGTAATCCCATTAGGCCATTGGATATCTACTGTCACCAGTGGACGTCTATCAAATCCATTCATTCCTGCTTTTTCTATTTTCGCTGGTTCGCCCCAATCGGACCAGTAAACAAAGCTGGGAAGAATTAAATCAGAAATAATCCTTAAAGGTTTAGAAGGAATAAAACTTGTAGCTTGATACAAATGTCTAAAGAGTGAACAGAAAACTCAAGAGATTGATTCTCTAGAGACAAATAGTAACACTTGAAGATCTAAATTATGGGTAAATAAAATTTAACACTAAAACAATCTGCAATCTCATTGTTGACTGTAATAATCTATAGCCATCTGACATTTAAATTTTACTCACAAAGTTAATTTCTTTTTTAAAAAGCCTATTCTTTCTGAGGAGTGAAAGATGACTACCCCTTTAAATTTTATAGTAGGGGCTGGCTGATTGTGTTCTAATGAGGCTTCAATGGGGACCAACTACAATCACTACAGCTTTAGTTAACTTCCTAAGCTGCCTTTCTGTTATTTGATGGCAATTGAAGGAAAACACCTCAGGTAAGTGTTTCTAAAAAGGTCTATTTATTTCAACTGGATGTTCAGACAACTTGCACTTCTAGATGCAATGTGGTTACCAAAATCCCTGCAATGTTTGATCAGAGCTAACCCAGACAAAAATTAAAAACCACTTACATATCAACTGGGTGGGCAAAAGGTTCAGATATAGCTTTTGGTATACATCACATAAAAAATGTTATTTTGTGAACGTCACCCAGCAGTCAGCTGTATAGGAGTCAGGGAAGACCTGTCATACAGATGAGGCCATCCCAGGGTTGTTCAACAGTGGCATCACTGACATCCTGAACCAGAAATTTCTTGGTAGTGGGGGGCTGATATATCTTGGGATGTTATTCAATAGTACCAATTCAGGTATGAGGAAAGTTCCTGACCTATGCAGATAACATACAAAAGGCTATGTGATGGAAAACAGAGAGTACAAACCCAGACAACGGGTCCACGGCTATGGAGGCAGGCTCACGCAAGTCAGAGTTAAACAGGAACTTCCTCTTGGTTCCGTCTAGGGTAGCTACTGAAATAGTCTTAGAAGCCGCATCAGTCCAGTAGATGGTCTTGTACACCCAATCAACAGCGATGGCTGCAGGATTATAGACATTGTCGATCATTTTAACATGTCTACCAACCTTGTCATCAATTGAGGCACTGAAACAGAATAGGTCACAAGAAATTTAAGAGGTTGACACCATTAATTAGAGCCTGGACAAGGGACTTTCTGCTTATTGATGCTAAATTAATAATAGTGTAGGTTATCTAGTTGCTGATATGCTTTCTATGCACAAGAACAATAAAATTCTAAGTGAAGCTGTTTCATCAGCCATCATCTGAGTTTCTATAGTTTGGAGTAAGAAAAGGCTGCACTACCATTTCTATTTGTACCAACAATGTACAGCTCTCAGTTAACTATAGGGAAAGAAAACATTAGTAATTTAGATATCATATGATACAGTCTTACAGCTATAACCATCTATTACTTCATATACATTGTTGGTGTCTAATTAGGAACTGATAGCAACTTAATAAAGAATTAGTGTTAGATTTAATGTTTCCAGGTAATTAGATGCCAGATGGGGGCTAGAGCCAGAAGCTCCTTCAAACCTTCCCACAGGCCCAGTGACAATGACTTATGTCAAGACACCAAGAATGGAACTGAAAGTTACCTGAAGATGGCCTTTTGGCTTAAATCAGCCCAGAAGAGTTTCTGAGCAGCAATGTCAGCATCGAGAGCCACGGTGTTTCTTAGCTGTTCAACTAGTTGGATATATTCTTTCCTCTCTAACCCAATCTTCCTGATGTCTCTTCGATTAGTGAAGATTAGACTGGGCTCTTTGCCTGCAAGACAGAAGTTGGGTTTACTTAGTTTTGCTGTAAGAAGGCAAGGCCCTTCTAAGTCACCTCCTCTGAACAGAGGAGCACTTAAACAGTAAGGGACTGCTGAACACCTTAGTAGTACCTGTCCCGGAGTTCCTGCCCCTGGGACCTGTGAGTGCCTCCCACCGTTTAGGGAGGCAGTCCTGGGGTTACAGCATTCAACGATAGGGTGGCTGACAAAGAAGTTAACTTATTTGAATTGCACTCAAGTTGTGGAAGCGGAAAGCAAACAAACCTGGTCATGGTATCATACGCAAAAGGAATGCCCAAGGCAGATGTTTGGGGGGAAGATTTGCACTACACTACTGCACTGAGTTTAGTAGCATTGCTCTCAAGGACTATTTCCTACTTAGTTTGACTACTGTAGTCACTGGCTGTACCTTTCATAAGCACTTACTCAAAGGTACCAGAGCAACACCAGTCCAAGTCCATTTACCTACTGCCTTGCACACGCCAGTGGCAAGATCCATTTGATAGCCACGACTACATTCACACTTGTAACCGCCTTTTAAGTTGATACAAATTTGGCTGCAGATTCCTGGATTTTGGCATTCGTCAATATCTAGGAGGGAAATTAGAATTAGTCTTGCTGTTCCTACACCTTACCAGATGTACACTGCCCTCTCCCCTCACCCGCAGGGCCCCAGCTCTCTCCTTCGACTCACCTCCACAGGTTTTCCTATCTATCAGCTCAAACCCAGCTGCACAGTCACACTCGTAGCCTATAACTAGGTCTTTGCAGATATGGGAACATCCACCATTATTGACCAAGCATTCGTTTATATCTGGAATAAAAACATAGCAAAGTTACTTGACAACCTATTCTCAATTGGTTTTTGTCTTTCACATTTAAAACTCAGGCTTATTTGTGATAACTTAACTAGTTGGCCTGGTCAAACCCTGATTAGACCTAATCATGTTTTACAGATCTGTGTTGCAGGGTGGATGGTCTCCTCGGCAAGTTACCAGTCGGTCAAGCAGTATGTAGTCAAGTTTCTCTCTTGTTGATCGGTTATCTTAAAAGAGCTTAAACTATGAACTCGTTTGTCACTGCCTGGGCTTTTATGTCATAAAAATTTTTTAATTCTATAATTGAACTTTAGTTCATTAAAAAGTTTCACCAGGCAACATGCAGGGTCCGGATGGTGGCACTAGCTACATCGGATCGTGTGAACCTTCCCAGCTCTGTGCTCAAGCAACCCCTCGACTTACGACATTCTTTTAGGGGCTCGTCGCTCCAGTCCCTGCAGTCCTGCTCCTGGTTGCATACTTTGCTGATATCTATGCATTCCCCACTTCTGCACTTGAACTTCCCAGGGCCAAGGCACTGATTGACTACAAAGAGAAGCACAGAAGAGAAGTCCCATTAGTGGGTTCTGACCAGGGCAACCTCTAGCCTGGCCAACCAGGAGAGCCCCTTACCGTTTTTGCAGTTGACTTCATCAGAACCATCCACACAGTCCCGGATGCCATTACACTGCCTGCTGCCATGGATGCAGCTACCGTCCTCACATTCGAATTGGTCGGGTCGGCAGGTCCGAGAAGCTAGGGAGGGAGGGAACACCCGGTGAAATGAAGCCAGCCAAACTGTCCCCGCTGACCCCCAGAAGAGGGCCGGAACAGGCCACGCCGACAGGAGAGCTACTTACGACAGTTGACCTCGTCGCTGCCGTCCTTGCAGTCGGGGTCCCCGTCGCATCGCCACTTCTTGTGGATGCACTCGCCGGAGCCACACTGGATCTCGCTGGCAGGGCACCGGGTGTGTGTCACCGGCTGGCGGCCACACTGCTCCAGGGACTCGTCGGACTGGTCCGAGCAGTCCGCGTCGTCGTCGCACACCCAGCTGATGGGGATGCAGGAGGACGTGCTGCACTGGAACTCGTGGGCGCCGCAGGTGGGCGGGGCGCAGTCGAGCTCGTCGCTGCCGTCACTGCAGTCGTCCTGGCCATTGCACACGAAGTTCTTGGAGATGCAGCGGCCGCTGGAGCAAGTGAACTCATCAGGGCTACAAGTTATGTTGCCTAGCGAGAGAGAGGATGCCCCGCTGAAAGTGCATCGGGACCGGGCCTTTCAAGACTGTTGTTCCCAAAATCTAATATGCGGATCTTTGATCATTAATCCCAGCTTCCTAGCTTAACTTAAAAGCTAAAGTGGAGTTAAATCAAGAACAAGTTCCTGAAATATGAGGAAACAGTCTCATCGTATAAAAACAACGCAGGCACACTATGAATAAGAACGGAAATAAGGGATCTAGAAAACAGTCGAAGACTACAAATAAATCTGAGATGAGAATCACAATTGACTCTACAGGGACAGTGATCAATAAATGTAATAGGGGATGTCATTTTGGAAGGCAGAGACTGAGTTATCCTTGAATCAACATACTGCTTGTCAGGCCAGATCGCACCACTAGCTGAGAATATCACGCAGTATGGAAACAGGCAAGGTAACGCTCACAACGAGCTTTAAGACATCGTCACCACGAAGAAGTGAACCACATTACCACCACACATGGTTCCTTCTCTTTTGGTCCTTTAAATGAGGATCAGGAATAACGAGTCTACAACACTCAATTTTTAAAAGTCACTGCCAGGGCTTGAATCACGATAAGCTACTCATACTAGCCAGTTTGTATGTTGACTTAAATTCCTGCCAAACATATTAAGGTCACAATTTGGTGGTAATTAGAATAGAGACCACGACTCTCTTGGGAAGCCAAATCTAGATTTATAAGGAAAACACTTGGCAGCTCCAGGGCTTACCAATACATAAAGTTCAATTCTAGGATCAAACACTAAAACTCATTGGACTAGGTGCAGTGGTATTGACCTCAGAAGGTGACTTTGACACACAATACTAGTGTTTCAACTGTATGTGCCCTGAGCTCCTTGTATACTACTACATCGGGAGGCTTGCACATGTCAGACCAGGGAGCTGTAGGTTGTAGAGCAGGCGTCCTCAAACTACGGCCCGCGGCCCTCCGGGTGTTTTTGCCACCGCTGCCTGTCCTGCTTAGCAGCCAACTCATCCCGGGCCCACAGTTCGCACTCTCCAATGGTCTGAGGGACAGTGAACTGGCCCCCTGTTTAAAAAGTTTGAGGACCCCTGTTGTAGAGGCTCTATAAAAGGGGCGGTGGCTTGAAAGAAGATTCAAAGCAATGTTTGCTCAACCTAGAGATTTTCCCAGGGCCTCACCTTTGACATGTAGCATTTTATTATAGATTTTCCAAGACCAGAAACATGAAAGAATAGGAAACGGAGTTAGCTTTCAGAGATAAGAACCGTAACGAGAGACAAAGGTATCACAAACTGGGTAGACTTTTCCTTGGGTATCTGCGAGCAAGACGTTAATTCGTGCTTCTGTGCCAGTGTAACTTCTGGAAAGGTTATGGGAGAATCTAATTTGGAAGCAAAGAAATGCTTGTATGATACTCAAGGAATTTATTCCAATAAGCCAATCTAGTTTAGACCCACGAACGTGTTCGAGAGCCTGCTCACCTTCCAGTTTTATTGAACCAAAGTCAGGAAAGGCCCTAACAAAGTCCACACGATTGCTGCTTCACTGAGCTGCTTTTCAATAGAACGCCTCGAATGACTTACCTTCTTTCTATTTGTCTAAGAGAAACACCAAGCGATGGCCAATTCTCATGTGAATGTCTTTCAGAGTTTTAGGGCAGTTATGAAGGACAAGGAATTGAGCAGATAGTGAAGTCACTGAAAAGTGAGTCGATGTAAGTGCATCTTCATGCTTGGGTTAGCTTCCCCTACCCACCCTTCCTCGAGGAAAAGGGTCTTTGGGGCACGCCACTCAACACTCATCTTCTTACCACAGTTTTCTTCATCTTCGCCACTGTCACAATCATTTTCACCATCACATCTCCAGGACACTGGGATGCACTGAGTGGAACGGGCGCCACAGCTGATTTCATTTATGCGGCATGTTCTCATATCTGTTGGCGATATACAGTCTCAAAAGAGCCTCAAAACGGATCAACGCAAAGCTGCTGCTGCTCCTGCGCTGGCTGCCTGGAGGTGGGAACACCTGCAACTCAGGGCCTGCGCACACTGGTGACAGCGAACATACTAGCTGAAGCCTGGGGAGTTCTTTCGCCAGCTCCACTGCTCAGAAGCCACGCCAGCCTCTGCTACGTGGCGGCGGCGCACTTGAGGGCCTCGACCATGTCACTCTCTCAAGGTCCCAGGGCGTGCTCGGCTCTGGCTTTTGTTTCACTTGGCAGAGTCAAGTGTACAGGCCAGCCCACTCCTAGATCACTACTTATCTGTCGGATATCAGGTGGGCATGCTCACACAGCGTCACCTAACTCCAACTTCATTCAAGGCCAGGTGGTCGAACACTTACGAAATCTTCCATTGCCTAGATTTCTTCACAGGCCTCCTTCACAATCTCCTCTAGACCTACATTTTGCAAAGTAGGGGCACATACCCTGATTCCTGCTGATTCTCTACCAGTTTGTCCTCCACCAAAACTTGGGGCTGAATCTTTACAGAATGTCTTTAATGTACTGGCCTTGACCAATATTATAATTATTCCCCTCACTTCTTGTCCAGAAAATTGCAAGTAACACCCTTATCTTCCTTTCTGTTTGATTTTCTTTTATAATCACATTTCAGACCTTAAACTTTGTTTACATCAGTCCTTTTTCAGTGTGTCAGCAGGTCTCCCTCAAAATGAACTCCAAGACTTTCTTTACCTGGACATTGAAATAATCTCAATTTATATGATCCAAAACCATTATCCTCTATGGTCTCAGACTTTTTCCTGAGTATCAGCCTAAGAACACAGGTATATATTTGCATACCTCAGAAGTTTCTCTTATTTAAAAACAAGCTGTAAGATCACTGCTTCAGTAACTATAGGTTGCGTGTTTGTTAAAAGTCACTATATCACCAAATACATACTACTGTACCCCTTCAGTAATAGATTTTTAATAATACGAGAAGCTGTGCATCTAAAAGCTTCTACTTGGTCTATTGGGAAACTCACATCTTGACTTAGCTTCCAGGACCAATGTACCATCTGCTCGGATTCATTATTATCAAACATTTGAAATCTATGCACCTAGTCAAGGAGTTCTTAATCAAATCTGCTGACTTCAGTGTTAAGTATCCAACAGTGAAGCTACCCAAGAGAATGTCAGTCTTGTTAGACCAGGGATTTTATTCTTTAAAGGAGGCTGATCAACTGTTAACAACTTGACTGACCTTGGAGTCAATTGGCCTAAAACTTTGAGGCAGGCAAAGAAAAATGAACGCCGAGTAGCAGATTAAGCTGTACTTAGAATTATGAGACACAGAACAGCCTGGAAAAGGTCAAGTCCAAAGCAAGTCACACTCACGGCACTGTTCTGGGCTTTCGTCGGAACCATCTTCACAGTCAGGATCCCCATCACACTGCCATCGGTTGGGAACACACTGGCCACTGTTGCACACGAAGTCAGAATCGGCACACGTCTTCTTTACTACAAAAATGTATTCGAAGGGTTAAAGTTGAAGTCCCTTACCCAAGAGCCCTATCTTCGCAGGAGGGCTAAAACTGCATTTTTGGCATGTGCGGCTCCAAAAATAAAGCTGAGTCAGTTGGTGCTCAATCGCCAACGTCCAGGAGAACTTTACAAAAATCATTCTGTTTTTTACAGGAGGAAGGTGCTCATTTGAGAGACGTGGAGGATGCTGAAGTCAGGGTAAGGCGAAGGTTGCCCATTATCTTACAGCCCCTAGATACACCTACCTTCCTGCCTGTGTCAGAATGTTGAGATGAAGTAACACATTCTCTTCATGTGTTATTTTCTAAGTCATTTAACTACTTCATAAGTTTAACGACTGAACATGCCATTTTGTGACTGGATCACATAGTACAACTGTCTGCCAAGGTCTGAATATTTGTATCTCCCCGAAATTTGTGTCTTGCAATGCTAACCCCCAATGTGGATGGTATTAAGAGGTGGGGCCTTTGGGAGGTGATTACGTCACAAGGGTGGAGCCCTCATGAATGGGATTAGTGCCCTTATAAAAAGAAAGGAGAGCTTGCTTTCTTTCCTCTCTGTTCTCCACCACGAAGACACAGTGAGCAGACGGCCATCTGCAAACCAGAAAAAGAGCCCTCACCAGACGTCAGATCTACTGGCACCTTGATCTTGGACTTCCCAGCCTCCAGAACTATGAGAAATAAATTTCTGTTGTTTAAACCACCCAGTCTATGGTACTTTTGTTATAGCAGTCTGAACTAAGACACTGTTCTAGTGGCATGTCTTAGCAATATATATAGATAGAAGGCCAAGCCCGAGTACCATATATTGTCACCCCTACTAGTTTTCTGGGGCAAAGGAACTTATCTAGTATGAAAGAGAGAAAACTCAAACAGTATAACAAGAGAGGTCATATTTAGAATTCAAGCAGCAAAGATTTTAGCCTTTCCAGCCAAGGGGTAGGCTAACATCAATCAGTTAAAAGTTATTGAAGCTGCCAGTGCTAATATCCATAACTTACTGCTAGTGTTAAAAAAGCCTAAGGCAAGGTCTCTTCCCAGGGCAGGCCATCTCCCCCGTATTTAGGGTTACCATGCAATTTTTTGTCCAAGTAGGGACAGTCTCAATAGAAAGGGGGCACTGCTAATTATATGAAGATGATAAGCATAAACCAGGACTGTCCTAAGCAAACCGGAAGCTTGGTCGCCCTACTCATAAAGGAATCTGAGAGTAGGAAAAGTCTTGCTAAAATAGCCACACAGTGTACCCTAGGTTTATCCTTGTCAGACTATATTCTCCCTATGTGCCTATACTTTCTATCTGAATTTCCATTTTAAAACATTTCTAACAATTATTCTGTGATGGAAAATCAGCTAAAACCTCTGCAATTTGCTGAAAATCTGAAAGGGACTTCATCAAGTCAAGGGTTTAAAGCTAGCCTAAGCTAAAACTCTGAGGTTAGAGATTACCCTTGGACCACTCTGGTTTAGCCTTAGATATTTTAAAGTGGGGAGATAGTGATTATAGTTAATTTCTAGAACTCAAGATAGGTTGACAAATTATTATGATCCAAAAATGTTATTCATCTCCTTGAATTGCATAGCCGAGGAAACAAGAAAGGTCATGTCAGCTCTTAGATTCACACCTGTTTCTGAAATCACCAAAATACTCAAAGCCCAGTGCTAATGAATTAAGTGCTATCTAAGGCCCATTCTCTTGAGCATGGAGGAAGAGGCCAGAGAATCTGCAGGGGTTAATTCAATCTGTGATATTCTTCAGAAGTTACAACAAAAGGAGTAGGGAAATGGTTGTAAAGAGACCAGATGATTTTAAGAAGAAAATGTCATGAGAATATGAAAGACTGGCTGTATAACAAAGTGAGCAAAAGATAAATAGGGATAAATTGCCATAGAGTTCTCTCTCTTCGTTCTGATCACAGACTAGGAGAGCAAAGAAAGGATATTTGAGATGAGGCTTGAGAGGGGGATAGATATTTAGATGTGACACAGAGGAAGAGAATTAGCAGTTACATACTTAGAGTATTTAAGTTACTGATTAATCCTCTCAGACTGACAAAAAAGAATGAGTTAATGGGACCAATGGAATTACATCTAAGGCCACGCTGACTCAATATGCTACTAGTAGTTGGCATGTTTGAAATAAAGAGCGCTGCTGAAAATTATAGCCAGAGATTAGATGGGAAAAGAAGGAGGTGGCTTTGCAAATTTTAAGTAATTGGATAGCTTTTCTCTTCCATAAAGGAACATCTCCAAGTAAGCGTTCAGAGCTTCCCTGAGTCAAGCTTCTACTTTCTTTCCTCCTCTACTTTCACACCTGGGAGGCAGAGACAAATTCTGGCTAAGAATATATTTAACTTTTCCCACCTCAAATAATCTCAATTAAATATACATCTACCTCCTTCCCTCTTCCAAACCCTCCTGCCGTGTGGCTAGTAGAGGGTATTTATAAAAGACTATTTTAGGAAAAGCCAGTGATTATGCCATAAGATGACCCAGGTCAGTTCCTACTGATTTAGTCAGAGAGTAAAAGAAGACCTCAACAACATAAAGAGAACAATTACTTTTTAAGAAAAAGCACTGGGTTTTGCCAAACATGTGGTTTAGAATAGGGGGAAAATTGCTACTTACACCAAGAGAACAGTTGACAAGAGTGAGGACCTTCAAAAGGGAGATATTTAGTGAGAGAATTAAATTACCTAGGTAACCTAGAAATAGCATGGAACTCAATGTCTTGTGGAGTAGATTAAAATCTTAGAGTTAAAATGCTGGAATGTTAAAATGTTGGAAATGTTAGAAAAATTTAACATTATATAATGTTGGAAAAGTATTACACAAGACAACTCTTCTTGGTTCTCAGACTGGATATAAGTTTCTTCCCTGAGACTGCAGAATGGACTTTCTGTACTTCCAAAGAAACTATTGATCTGCATATTGGCATGAAAACACTTGTGACATTGCTCAGAGACATCAAGCATAGGACAATGTTTGCCATGATATTCACTCTATAGTATCTCAGTAATGATGCATGGAGAAGCAGTGAAGGCCATAACAAGATGGCAGTTGATGAAACCTACATTTAGCTTCTACTTTTCTTCTGTATTTCTAGTTTGCATAGTGAACATCTTCATGTAACATTTTTTTTGGAGATAAAGTCTCGCTCCGTTGCCCAGGCTAGAGTGCTGTGGCATCAGCCTAGTTCACAGCAACCTCAAACTCCTGGGCTCAAGCGACCCTTCTGCCTCAGCCTCCCGAGTAGCTGGGACTACAGGCATGCGCCACCATGCCTGACTAATTTTTTCTAGATATTTTTAGTTGGCCAATTAATTTCTTTCTATTTTTAGTAGAGACAGGGTCTTCTCTTGCTCAGGCTGGTCTCAAACTCCTGACCTCGAGTGATCCTCCTGTCTCAGCCTCCCAGAGTGCTTGGATTACGGGCGTGAGCCACTGTGTTTGGCCCTTCATATAACATCTTTAAAAAGGCAAATAAAAACACTAGCACCAATAGTCACAAACAACATTGTTTCAGGATTTTTACAACATCGAACAAAGGGACCATAAAGCAAAATACAGCATGTATTCAAGGTACCTAATGTGAGCTTGACATGTACCTCTCAGCTGTTCTGGCTTGACATGAGACGTGCATACATAGGCATTTCTCACAATGATCTTTTCATAGACGCTGATTGATGGGTATGATGTTATATCCCCATTCTCTTGGGGAGAGAATGTCTTCCGCCCTGCTAATGCTTTAGCATTAGCCACTATTGTAGGCAGAGAATTAAAAAAGAACCCTTATCTGATCTTTAATCTGTGCTGGCTTGTAGTTTCTATGTTAGGGGTTAATTAACCCCCAGAAACTTTATGGGATTTCCTCATGTCCATGACTTTCTTTCTTTTCTGGGATCAGAGCCATTTGAGAATTGGAAAAAAAAAAAAGTCGCTTCTAAGCAATCTTCTGTCTGCCTTTATTTTTGGTCCTCTTCTCCCTTCCCCCCAGCCTCCTTATACCATGTTTGGTTGATCTAAGCTATACTGAGTCTTGTCATTTAAAAGGAAATCCACTCTGTCTTCAACACTCCATACTCAAGTTGATAACCCCATGTTAAATATTCAATTATATTCATTTAGACAGGGAAGTTCAGATTCTTTGGACTTTGGTTCAAAGCAATTGTTAGGAGTGGATTTTATTTTCAAAATCTCAGTACATTTGTAGAAACTTAAGACGGCATCATCCCATTTTAATAAAATGTGTAAGTCCAAATGAGATGGCAAGTGGGATCATCAAACTCTTTACTTACCACAGTTCTTCTCGTCACTGCCATCAACACAGTCTTCGTCCCCGTCACATTTCCACAACAGAGTAATACAGCGGCCGTTCGTGCACTGGAATTGGGAGGGTTCGCATTTGGCTTTTCTCCCTGGAATCAGAAGGTAACACTAAGCAAAGCAATGACAGAAGGGTGGTAAGTCAGAGATGCAAGTTACCCAAAACCCACGGACAGGGGCTCTCTGGGGACAGCTGCAGCCTCACCAGGCTGCGACATGCTGGGGGCCAGAGTTGGGTGGGTCTGGGGCAGTGACTGACAGTAACTGACTTCTTGGCTGGGCACATGCTGAGGCAAAACACTAGATCGCCCAGCCTCTCTTGCGGTGGGGCACAGCCAAGGGGCTAAGCTCTGGCTAATGAAACGGAAATGGTATATACAGCTTTTACGAAACATTAAAAGGACGGAAGATCCATTTTCCTTCCCTTTATTCCTTTCTGTTCCCTGAAAACTGGGCATGGAGGGCTGGAAGAGTGATCTTGGGCAAATGGACCCAGACCAAGACAGAAGGAACCTGGATTGTCCAGATACCGCAAGGGGCATCACATCTGCCCCCGGGCTCATTTCTCTCATTTGTGTAAGCCATTTGTGTGGCTACAGTCGCACAGCCAAATCCTAATCCTTTAATGGCATTTCTTGCCCACATCCATACTATGATAATTCATGAATAATGTTCCTATTGTAAGCAACGTAAAGGAGATTTAGAAAGGGCAGCAAGAAGAGGGTAAAAATAGAGGTTTAATATATGGTTCCTCATCTTAGAAATTGAGGTCTAATTGCAAAAAGCACATGTTTACATAACAGCTCCAAGATAAGATAAAAGTAACAAAAAAGTATAGTTAAGAGGCAAAGGGAGATCATCTCTTATTTAGTGATGAGAGAAAAGGAAAGTGAGGTAGTGCCATAGACCTGGATTCTATTTCTCTGAACCTCATTTTTCCTATGCCGAATGTACCAATACTTAATTTACATAATGGCATGAACTAAGACTTGTAAGTAGGGTACTTAGTTTTTTGCCTGGCATGGGACAACTAATATGCAGGTGATTCCTATATTAGCAGTTCTGTCCTTTTGGAGGATGCAATCTCTAAAAAAGGTTACAGATCTGGTCACTTAAAGCAAATATGCTGCAAATATTTGAGAAAACCAGTGGAATCATATAGTTCATGTAAATTACTTAGGAAAGGTTTCCAAGCAGAAAGCCTTCCAATTTCCTGCCACCTTTCAGCATTTGCAGCTGTGGCATGCTGGCGTAAGAACTGATACTACAGCGACAAGCACAGACTGGAACGCTTGTGTTATGCACACAATACTCTAGTTGGTCTCCTTAGTATCAGCTACTCCCTGCTGTCTGGGAGCATTCTGTGCTTTGTGAGTAATTCGCTGGGAGATCAAAATTTGGCCCAAGTCAAGATTACATATGGGTGTGGTTACATTCTTACATATTAAATATATTGCTTTAAAACTGTGTTCTTTAAAAACTCTGTTCTTAAGAGTCTAGTTAAAGCAGGACCCAGCTACAAAGCAGTATGGTTGAATGACACTTCTTACCTACATTTCATAATACTTATCCATTCCACTTACCAATATTTTATTGGTTGTAAGATACTAGGGATTTAGAAGGGGAACAAGAGGAGGGAAGAGATTGTTGTCAGGAAGCATCACCTGTTCATTTTTATGCTGCTAAGCCCAGTACGAGGTACCTAGCTGCTTCCCTCCGCCTCCCATGACCACTGGATTCTCAATATAGTTTCCATAGTCTCACTGCTGGGGGGACATGTTCTAGGGGCCATTTGCTGTAGTTCTATAACTTCACTACTTTTGAGGATGGTGAGAGTGGTAAGAATCTTCTTTTTGAGTACTTTATTAGAAAAAGCAGAAAAAGAACAATTTGTAGTCAGAGAACATAGGTATAAATATACTTGGGGAAAAACAGGTTTCAGTTAGGACACAGTAAAGGCTGAAAGGCTCGGAATTTTTTAAATGTTTTAGTTACCAAAAGTTGTTAAGTCAAAACAAGACAAAAACATTGATATCTACAGAGTCAAAACAGGAAACTTGTAATCGGACTTGGATGGGGACCTAAACACAGATTCAAAAGATGGTTTTTCACTTCAGGGTTAGCTACCCGAAAGACGACCTCCTTCAAAATGAGTTCTGAAGCTGCAGATTTCATAAACATCCAAACTGGCCTGGGATGAAATATGGGCATACAGCTTCCTGAGGCTGATATTTAGTCCACTATCACCTTGAAGAGGGTCTCTGGATTTAGCTGTAGCATACAAACTATCAACAGTCATAAATTGTATTAAAATCCTGGCAACTCTGCCTCGAGAGTCTATACTGAGTAGGCTCAGGACAGATACAGCATTCTCTACTAAGAAAATATCCTAAGACAGGCCGGGCGCGGTGGCTCACGCCTGTAATCCTAGCTCTCTGGGAGGCCGAGGCGGGCAGATTGCTCAAGGTTAGGAGTTCGAAACCAGCCTAAGCAAGAGCGAGACCCCATCTCTACTATAAATAGAAAGAAATTAATTGGCCAACTAATATATACAGAAAAAAATTAGCCGGGCATGGTGGCACAAGCTTGTAGTCCCAGTTACTCAGGAGACTGAGGCAGGAGGATCACTTGAGCCCAGGAGTTTGAGGTTGCTGTGAGCTAGGCTGATGCCACGGCACTCACTCTAGCCTGGGTGACAAAGCAAGACTCTGTCTCAAAAAAAGAAAATATCCTAAGACAAAAAGGAGTTTCATTTCTACTTTTTCTTATCCCTGATATTTCCACCTCACCCAAGCTTCTGCCCGATTGTCATAAAGCTGTGTTTTGCCAGCACAGGCTCAGACACTCCATCAGAGAAGCCACTGGCGCGTTAGGAGTGCAACCTACTGCTGAAACATCCCACTTGCTGAAAAGAGCGAAATCAGGATGGGGGTGGGAAGGGAAGCTGGCTTTATAAAGGATCCTTTAAAGAGAGGCAAATAAAGACCTTAAGCTTTATGGCTATGCCTCTTAGTTTCCTAGTTTTCTAAGCACTTTGTTTTGAGAGATTGCTACTGGGCAGAAAACGCTCCCTCGTTGTGTTTAATTCTCTGCTTCTTGCAAAGCAGGAGAACTCAGACACTGAATCGAATGCTGAGCGCCCAGTCATCTGACCGCAACACTTTAAGTTTTCAGTTCAAGTTTTGAAAAGCTTCTGCCTTTCCACCTCTAGTGCTCAACCGGGACTGCTGCTACACACAGCTCCAGAACAGAGAGCACCAAATGAGTTAAGGAGCTTTTGGTTCCCGAAGCTTTGGGGATTACAGGATTGTGAACCCGAGGTCTATTTCCATCCATGAGAGTTAAGTCTCGGGTTCGGTATTATACTTTCATAAAGCGAACAAGTTGAGGTTGAAATCATCTACACCTGAGGTTCTTTTAATTCTTAGATTAAAGCTAAAGCCGATAACACCTCAAAAAATAACCCTGGAAGTAGGAGCGGTAGTTACTTATCCCAGGGTCTGCCTGCTCAGAAAGGTGAGAAATTGGGGTAAAATGCAATTTTTAACAGGTGCCTCACAGCCATGGGGTTTCACATGAATGGCTTATGGCCAGAGGGGCGGGTGAAGGGGGGGAAAAGGCCATAACAGCAGGGGCCCTGTGTGTTCTACCTGTCTCAACCAAGAAGGCTTTCTTTCGAACATTAGATTTCTGTGTAAGAATTAGAAAAGGGTTCTCTTGCTTTAAAAGAAACGAAGCTGTCCAGCTTTCCTTCTAGCTGTGATATTTAGAATGAATACTTCTGTTCCTTTGGGTCAAGGGGCTGGAAGTCACTTGTGCCTACTCACTTATTGTGGCTATATAAATTTGTAACGAATGAATTCCCAAAGCGCCGAAGAATTATTCGCTTTTACTGTCACTTATAGAGATGGAATCAGACTAGGCAAACTTACGTCAAGGCGCCCATGTCCCAGGAGCCTTGCTTACCTAAATTGTTAACGTTGCTACCCAGACATGTTGGCAGTTCACTGGCTCCAAGAAACTCAGGGTTTTTAATGCATATGGAAGTCAGCCTGCTGTTGTCTAATTGTCCCTGCAAGGGTTAATACGGGAGAACAATACGTAAGCTTCAGTGAAAAAACTGCACAGACCTTACAGCACATACCGAGCCTGCAAGATGGGCTACACATTTCCCTGCTGGGCTCTGAGCAGCGCCCTGGCAGGAGCGCTCCAACACGCATGCCCAGAAATAGAGAGACGGTGTCGCTGAGTATCAGGCTCAGAGTGTAAACTTCAACCTGCACAGAGGGGCTCATGCTGCCACACTGCTGGGGCCACCAGGACCAAGCACTTACACCTCTCGTGCCCTTCCTCCACGCTGGAGCATACAGGTGCTATCATCTGCTGGAATTTCTTCCGTCTGTTTGTTTTGGCACCTCTGGGGCCACCAAGGGCATTTATTTTTAGTCTAGTTCACTTTTACTGCCTGCCACTTTAATGCCAATCTTTCTATTCATAGGCTAAAACTCCTTTTAGGACAAGCAGATTTCTGAGTCAGCAAAGAAGTTTTCCTAGGGGGAAGGCGGCTCACAAGAGGCAAAGTACCGCAACGTAGGTGCCAAGGGAGAGGTTCTGAGCTGTCAAGCATAAAGGTTGTGTCCTGGCCTTAAAATCAGCCTCCGAAGCGCTGTAAGAACCAGTTTGGGGGCCACTAAATGCTGTTAAATAGGTAGGTTGATTCTTCTGATCACTGACATAAGTGCAGTTGACAACTGTCAGTTTTTCCCTTTATATTGGATTGAGACGATCTTAAAAATCATGGATAAATAAGTAGATGTTTTTTGTTGTTGGCCCAGCATTGTCCTAAGACTTCATGTCTCTTAACTTTTAAAATTCTCAATCCTACATGGTCGCACTATTATTCACCTTTTAGGGATCAGGAAACCTGTTCAAGAGAAGGGAAGTATAGTAACTTGCCCAAGATCATTACCCTGGGCAGAGCTAGGATTTGAACCCAGGCACTCTGGCTCCAGATACTGTGCTACTGAGAATTCAGATAAACTAGAGGGCCCAACTCAGGACTATGTGTTTCTAGAATATTCTGTTGACTTTGAATTTAGGTAAGGAGCCAGCTTCAATTAATCCAATTAAGTAGGTGTTTTTATTTGTCAAGACAAACTCTCATAATACAGCCTTATTGTTGAGAAAGAGCCCTGCGCTTCCCCTTTCCTCATTCTAATTAAAAAAAAAAATGCTGCTGGGATTTCCTCAGTGGGTCTTCTTCCAGAAGGGCTATGGCTCTTGGTTTTCTTGTCTAGGGCACACTGGCCAAGTCAGAGCAAAGGCCCACCACCTGATATACTTGGAAGTTGGCTTCTGTGGGTGGTAAACTAAGTCAGTTGTCCTCAAGTTCTAGGTATGCATCAGAATCCCCTCAAAGGCTTATTAAAACCTATCATGCTGGGGCCTGGCCCAGAGATACTGATTCAGTAAGTTTAGGGTGGGCCTAAGTTTGCATTTCTAAGGAGTTAATTTTGACACTGCTAGTTTTAGACCATACTTTGAGAACCACTGCACTAAGGTTAAGAAGCCATAATTCTACCCATAATGGAAGTGGCTATTTTCAGAGTGTTACGACATACTATTAAATATTAACCCCCATATACCCTCATGTCTACCCCTGGATGGGCATAGGAAATAAATGCCAATCTCTTACAACAGACATGATGGTGACAACCTGAGCAAAGCCCTTGAGCCCACTATGTAGGTAAAATTTATTTGGATGCCTTAATAAGGCATGTACGATAAAGAGGTTCTTCTGTCTTCCCCTCCCTGTGTACTCTGTCTTTGTCCCATCACTTACTCTAAATCAGTAGTCCAAAAATGAGCCCAGATTGGCCACTACCCTGACATTTGGCCATCAAGCTCTGATCACATTCAAGTCCTCATCTTTCACTTACTCTAAATTTAAGTCTCTTGTTTATTTGCCTCCAGGCTGCCACATTCTCCGCCCAAATCAAGATGGTGATTCATTCAAGCAACCTAGAATGGCCAGAATTGCCAAGGATGGGGTCACTTCCTGGTTTCCCACTGTCTCCAGGATTGAGGATAAATTCCCTACCGATTTTCCTTAGGCTTCTCCCTGTCTTCGGCCACCACCATCTACTCAGGTTATACTGGCTGAGCTAAAAACTCCAAGGGGACGCCCTCACCTCCCCATGCTTTTGCCCTCCCGTGTGGCTGCTTCATATGGGTTTGCTCATGTTACACCTGTTCACTTACCCAACAGGAGGACCTCAGGGCCTTTTTTGGCAGAGGTAGGTATGGTCTGGCTACTTTCTCCTAGTCCCTGTCACACAGCCATTATGCACTGTGATGCATTTAGCCTTTAGACACAGAGATCCCCTAAGGCAGGGCCTGCAATTTATCTTTGTCATTCAGGACCTGGGGACTGACATCCAAAGATTCTCTAAGCACTAGTTAGTAGTCTTGGATGTATGAGTTGCTGTATTGGTTCACTAATAAAGCTGATCTGAACTAGAGACTTGTCAAAACATTCTTCCCAGCTTTTCTGAAATTGAAACTAAGTGTGACCAGTTGTTTTACTAGCTAGAATACTTTGAAAGACTGTAAAAGGCTCTTGTTCCCTATGCCTATGGGGGTATGTTCACCTCATATTTATAGCACTTTTTCATTTAAAACCAGTGTGTCTTTCCACACTTGTCCATCAGAATGAGTGTGTCAGTGTGAGTATGTTGGCCTCATTTCCATGTCAGTAGAGCAGTTCTGACAGCAGTGGCTAACTGGTAAGGTTAAGAGTTTGATACGTCAGACCCAGATTTTACTTCTGACATGTTTTAATGCTCTTTGGTAATGTTGGCAGCAACCCATGGTTGCTTGAATCACATCACTTTTGTAAGATCGTCTGCAGAGATGAAATAGTTTCTGGCTTTGTCATATGAAAGTCTAAATTCTTGGTGATTTTAGGAAAGCTTCATAAGCTATAACCCATGTTGCAAGTGAGAACTCCAGCAATCTTCAGCTGCTATCTGCCTCCTTTATGATTAAGTCTTAAACACTAGATCTGCTCACTCCTGTTCAGAGCTTCTATTCCACGCTGTCTTTGGATTATTGATTTCCCAGTCTGGCTGCCCCACTAGATTAAATGCCACGAAGGAAGGGACCCATGCTGTGGTTGCTGTGTCCCTCATGCCTGGTGCCATATGGCAGGTACTCAGTAGAGGTACTTCAAGTGGTTTCAAGCAGATGTACAAAGATGACTGGCTACAACCTACATAGTTAACCTACAGATCCATTCATAACTCAGATCTTGGGAAGGCTTTCTTAAGAAAATGAAAGATAAGAGGCAGTCAATAAAATAGGAATCCTGTTTACTCACAGTATTTTGGGGGTAATACTGAGTTATAACAAGTGAAGTAACTTGCAAACATTGTCTATCAACAAGGCTTTATCATCTTCCTTACCTGACTACTAGCCAGCAGTGCCCACCCAGATACCCTGAGGTGGCAAAATCAGCCACAACCCGGAAGCCCTGGGGTTTTTTTGTATTTTTTTTTTTTTTTTTGAGACAGAGTCTCGCTCTGTTGCCCGAGCTAGAGTGACGTGGCGTCTGCCTAGCTCATAGCAACCTCAAACTCCTGGGCTCAAGGGATCCTCCTGCCTCAGCCTCCCGAGTAGCTGGGACTACAGGCATGCGCCACCATTTCTATACTTACTCTCACAGCACCCAGCAGCCACTGTTTTTCTTAATTTACAGCCTCAAAAATAACTAGCAGGCCCAAGTTTTCATAGGACCTTCATGCAAAGGGACAAGTGCTAAACTTAAGGCATGGGTTGAACATTATTAATGCAAAAATCCAAAATGAAATTTTAATGAAATTTTCCAAAATCCAAAACTTTTTGAATGCTGACAAGACGACAAAACTAGAACATTCCACATCTGACCTCATGTGGTGGGTCACAGTCAAAATGCAATCAAAACATAGTCAAAACTTTGTTTCATGAATAAAATTATTACAAATATTATATAAAATTACCTTCATGCTATGTTTATAAAGTACATGTGAAACATAAACAAATATCATGTTTAGACTTGGATCCCATCCCCAAGATATTGCATTATGTATATGCCAAGTATTCCAAACCTGGATAAAAATCCCAAATCCATAAAACACCTCTGGTCCTAAGCATTTTGGGTAAGGGATACTCAACCTATATTGCCTACCATCTCATTTGGTTCCTGTAGTACAGTTAGCATGTCTAAGTGGTATTTACAATGTTTAGAGTTTATGTTGCAAGGCAACAGAAGAACTTAGCAAAGAGACGCTGATGTAGATTGGAAAGTGCACAGAGTAAAATTGAGTTGAATTTCACTTACAAAGTCAGATGCTTTTCAACCTTGTCATATTCTGCCTGTTGTCCTTAGAAAAGCCATTGGTCCTCAGATGTGGACTAAATGTGGACTTCCTGTTAAGTCTTAGCCAAAAACTCTTCAGTTAGGGGAAACATTATCCCTGGACCACTTACTTCTGCTCAGCAAGTACATCTTACACACAGCCTCAGCAGAAGGTATTTTTGGACTGTTTGCTTTGAAAGTAGTCTGTCATGCTGTGGTATCACTATTTTCTTGAGATTAATTTATAAGGGAAAAAGCTAAGCAATTTTGAATGTATCAACTAATCATGTAGAGGGCAGCTGTATCAGCCTACCACGAGCAGCTCTCCTAAGGCAGGCACCTTTACGATGAGCATCATTATAGACCTTATCATAGCCTTTTAACACACTGAATCTCTTACAGGCTAGTATGTGAAGCTGGCTTTCCAAAGGAAGGTCAGTATCCAAGGTGAATGTAATCGTGACTTGAAGTCATGTAGGCAACTGCCTCAATGTAATCACTATGTGCTCTACTGAAAAGAAAAACTTTACATTCTGTGGGAAATAGAAAATGGTCTAGATATTTAATCTGAATTATCTGTATTCTTAGGCTGTGTGCCAAGTCTTCTGGATTTTGGATCAAAACCTGAAGCCATATGGCGGGCTACTAACTGTTCCCTTGACCTTATGGCCATGTTTTATTCTAGGAGTTCCTGTTAAGTCTTAGTTTGATATCCTTCCTGGAACAGAAGGGGCTTGTAACTACTTTTCACCTCTTCCAGAATTGTAATAAAACTACTCAAGTGAAGACAAGTTTATGATTACTCAATTTCACAAAAAGTAGAAACACCTGGATCAGGTCTTCACTTCTTTTGAGCATGGAGGCTGTCACCTTTGCTAGCAATGTTTAGCATTTGAATATACAGTTTGTACTGAAATTTTAACATGTTTCAGCTCTATCGAACTTGACCTTTGTACATGCTTTAGGTACCTGGGGATGTAGGTAATAAAAGCAAAGAATCAAAAGGCCACATGAAATGGGCAAGAGGGTGATTTAGGGAACAAAAGCCCTCCAACACCTCAAGAAGCTGCCATTGCCAATGAGGGCTTGTCTGGTGACCTTCCTTTAAAGAGTTCTTGTTCACATGCTCAGTTTTTGATAAGGATTACCATCATCATCCCTTCCTTTGGTGTTATCTGGATAGGTCAGGTTTATTTTCCCCTTGTCTTCCAGTTTCCTACCTCCAGATCTATTGGTACTACCACTATCACCAACCCACTCCCCACAACCGGACAAGTTTCCTTCTACTCTTTTCCTAGTTGCTAGCTATATCTGATTAGCTCTCACAAAACCCTAGTTCTTCTAGACTCTGACATTAAAGGATATGTGGTAGCCCAGATCTTAATCTTGACTACCTAGGCTGGAGGAAAATGTCCAAGAACCCTCAGGTCTTTTACAATCAGGTATACTAACTCCTCTTGTTAGCCTTAAGTTCCTTGTCAGAGTCTGGGTGCACACTTGCTCTATCTTACAGTTTTGGACCAGCACCATGCGATGGTGGAAACAGTAAGTGTAAAAGTTCCGGGCCAGAAAGTCAGTCCACATGCCCTGCGACTTTGAACTTAAGACAGAAGCCAGGCTCAGTTGGCTTAGAGTTAATATCTGCTTCAGCCAACTCCAAATTTCCTCCAGTTCCTAAAGAACTGCCTCCTTGCCTTTGAAGAATCTGCCTGGGCTTCTGTTTTCCACTGTTCAGGGCATGTCACATATTTCACATGTGACAAAGGGGAGCAAACAAATAAGATCCTCACCTGCCTGATACAAGCTGAACACAGGGCTTTGGCTAACTCATTTCAACAGTTTAGGTGCATTCCTAGCATTCTACAGGGTAAAGTTAACCTCGAATGGAAAGTTGTTATACCTTGAATTCCAAGACTATGAAAGGACATGCAGCAAAAATGAAACTTTTCTCCCACCTCGCTAGATAATCATCAGTTTATGATCTGCCTCTGTTTTGCAAATGTCACAAAAAGCATAATGCGAGTCACGGCACTGTCTGGACAAATCGCTTACTAAGTTAGTATTACTCGTCCATTAATGATTAATGCTAGCTTCTGAAAACTCTTGTAAAGCAGGGCTTTTCTAGCCTCTCGGGCTTGTTCTACATCGGATCCCGTCTTCACTACGCACGCTCGTCTTTTCCCAAGAGCCCAGGCAGGAGAAGGCATTTCAGACGACAGCCCGCTGGCACCTGTCGGGTCTTTTACTTTCCCTTGAAGATAACACTTCTCAGGCTGCTAAATGACGAGCCCGCGGGGCCACGTGACCGAGCTAAACGTGATCGGACCGCCAGCCAATCGCAGAGGGCAGAAAGGCCAGTCCCAGCTTCGCACGCTCCGGACAGTCGGAACTAAGGGCAGGGAGCATTGCACTCGCAGACTTAACCACCCCAAGTATTGCCCGAGAGGCTTCTCGACCACATACTTGAAAGTTTGCTCTCGCTCGAGGAGACACGTGACTGGAGGCAGGCGGGCCTCCCGAGCCACCGGGCGACAGGAGCTGGGGACTCCGGAGTATTTAGAGCTGGGGCAGCCTCCCGTCCCAGGTCCCTCGAGCTGGCGAGCGAGCCCCTGGGTGTCACGTCTTGGGATCACTTTTGGGACCCGCCAGCATTCGGGGCGAACCCTCTTAGCAGGGCTTCCTGCCGCCTGCCCGGGAAAGTTCCGGGGCTCCCAGCGGGAGAGTGGCTGAAGACGGGTCGGGGCCCCCAGGCCCAGCGCGGCGCGCCCTGGGGCCTCGACCAGCAGTCACCGCCGCCCTCCCCGGCGACACCCAGCCGCGCGCCCGCTCTCGCGCTGCTCCTTTGATCTATTGTTTAGAACGAAGGCTAATTACACTCGCTAGACTAGGGCTCAGTTCCCCTCGAGGAAACGTCACGGGGGCAGGGCTCGGCAAACTAACCTGGTTCAGCCGCGCGGGAGACCGGAGCGGTGTCCGAGTGCGGCCGGGGGTGGGGAAGAGCGGGGGAGGGGGGGAGAAGCACTCAGAGGGGAGGCCGGTTTAAAGCCACACTCCTCCTCTCACCTGCACGCCGGACAGACAGCCCGGCGCCCCGGGGAGTCGCAGTCCGGGAGCGCAGGCTGCGCACTTCTCCCGGCTCCGCGGAGCCGCCCGCCGAACGCGCGCCCGCTCACGGCCGCGGGAGGACCGCCCGCCCCGGCCCGCACCTGGCGCCCCGCGTCCCCGAGGCGCCCAGCGTCCGCTCCCAGCCTCCCCGAGACCCGAGGGGCGCGCCCCGGGCTGCGGCGCACGTCTCGGCCCTCTGCCTGCTTCCGAACGCTCCGCCCGCAGAGGCGGCAGAACCATTGTTCCCCGGCTCGGAGCCCACATTCCCCAGTCACTGTCAAGGGGGAGAAAAAACGAGGCAAAGCAGTGGCTTTGGGGGAAGGGGTGTGGGGGAACGAAGACTAGTTCAGGCGAGGCTTCAGGACACCCCGAACCTCACTGTCCCCCAAGCCCGGCTCCCTTTAGCCTCGGCGCTGACAGCTCAGAGGCGCCGCCAGGGTGGGGAGGGAAAGGCGGCGAGGAGAGCGGAGAGGCGCCTTCGAGGAGGGGGGTGGGCAAAAGGAGACCCGCGCCTCGGGTCCCCGGTAGCCCTGGCTGGGCCCGGGGGCCCGCGGAGGGGCGCGTCCTCACTCACCGGTTCCGGTGGCGCCGCTCTCCCGGGGCGCCCAGCACAGCGCGAGCAGCAGCCAGAGCGCCCAGCGCGCGGACGTGCCCATGGTGCCCGCCTGGATGGTGCCGCCGCCGCTCGCTCCGCACAACAAGTTACCAGCCCTTCGGAAAGGAGGAAGGAGGTGGGGGCGGGGAGGGGGAAGGGGGAGAAGGAGGGGGAAGGAGTTGGGGGGAAGGGAGCGGGGAAGAAGAGCGCACCCCCTCCCCTACAACTTGCTCAATCTCCTCCCCACCAGCCAACCCACCACCCACCTCCCCGGGCTGCAGCAGCGGTGCAAGCCGAGCCTGCGGGCAGAAAATAATGCAGGCGCTGCAGAGGAGAGGCGAGGAGGGGAGGGGAGGGAGAGGGGGTGGGGAGCCGAGAGCAGAGGAGAAGACAGAAGCGAGAGGAGCCGGCTGCGGAGCACCCACACTGGCGGCGGCTGGAGCGCGGGGTGAGCAGCCGGGAGGGGGAAGGCGGGGGAGTGGTCAGCTGGGGGGTGGGGGGAGCGCGGCGGCTCCAGCCCTCCTTCCCCTCTGCGCGCTCTTCTTTCTCGCGCCGGGCAGCCTGGTGCCCGCGCCGGGGGTGTGCCAGTGTGAGCGTGCGTGCGTGAGTGGCCGTGGCCGTGGCCGCCGCCGCCACCCGGACTGCTCCAGGGGCCCGGCAGCTCCGCGCGTCCGCCCGAGGCGCACGGGGGCCCGGGGCGGCCGCTGGTTGGCTCACGCACCGCCCTCGCCTCCAATCCCCGGTGCCTGTCCTAATTTCCTGATCCAGGGAACCTGCCGCCGCAGCGGCTGTGCGCTCCCTACAGTCCTTACTGTACCCTCGCGGCAGCGCCGGCGGTAAATGCAGCAGCGGCAGTTAGCGCTGATGCAACTACCGCGGCTATTGCCACCGCCTCCCCACTAACGGGGCTCGCAGCTGGGGGCACGTGCAGCTGCCGGGCAACAAGCTTCTCTCTGCCACCCTCTCCTGCGCCCCTAAGAGAGGCTGGTAGGTAGCATCTTCCTCGGGCCTCCTTGCTCCACCCAGAAAGTGATGAAGAGGAGGGCATACAAACGTTTGGGCTGCTCTGATGTGGGGTTCGGGATGCCTGTCTCAATCGCACGCTGAGATGCCATTTTGCTAAAAATTAAATGTGTCTTTAAGTGAGAGAGAGAGAGAGAGTGTGTGTGTGAGAGAGAGAGAAAGAGAGAGAGAGAGAACCGTGGTTGTGGCTTGTCCTGTGTAATAGAACAAGACTAAAATAACCCAGTCTGGGATGAGGAGTAGGGAAATTGCTAGCGCAGCTTTGCATTCTCTCATCAACGATTATAGTTAATTGCTAATTGCACAAAATGATAGTTTGAGGGCCTGTAATTAAAAGCTTAACCTTTTCTTGTTTGGGAGTGGGGAACCCGGTAAGTTGATTTTCCTTGATATACTTTGTAACGTTCAATTACAAGACTCAAAGTAAAAAGGAAGCAAAGGCAAGACTCCTAGAAAGGATTGGTCTTGTCTTGTGCCTGACAGTTCCTGAGCCTATAATTTGCTTTGTATGGACTTCAGTTTTCTTGCATACTTAGCCCGGGTGGAAGTGCATTGTCTGCTGTGGTCTGCTGAGCATCTAACCAGAGTGGGAGGGTACACTGAGCTATTTCACATTATTAAAGGAGATTTCATATATATATAATATATAAACTTATATATATATATGTTTATATCTTGAGTGACTCACACTTGCCATATTTCAACAGTATCGTGCTCTGACTCTGTTGGTGATCCAAGGAGTGGTGGGCACTGCCGAGCTACATCCTCCTGGGCATTTGTCAAGGCTAGCCATCAGATGGGATGTTTTCTAGGAACTTACTATACCCGGGAGAGAGGAGAGAAAATTCTGAGTCAGCATACATTGTGGTGGGGCCAGAGGATATCCGGATTGTGACTGCTAAATGTGAAGGGGCTTAACCCTTAAGCATGGATGGGGGTTCTGACTGCTGTTTTGCCTACCCTGTGGTTATGTGGGTGATACAAACTGCAGCAGCCACACACGTACAGTGAAACAACTGCAATTTGTTTTATGACACTTAGTAGTGAAGATGCGTGCTGGTGTTAGTCATCTAACAGGCATTGAGAGGTGATGGTAAAACCTTAGATGCACGGTGTCATGAAATGTTCTTGGGATTCTGAAAGTCCATCTGATGAGCTGTGTCATTTTACAGAGGAACAAAAGGGATGGATGGAATTAGTATGTAAAGGTATAGCATTAATAAACAGCTGTGTGGCTAGATCTTAATATTTTACTCAGAGATAAATGTACACTACAAGCTAAACATTGATATGGTATAATAAGACTTATCTTTGGCAAACATGTGTTGTGATTTCTGTTTCTCCTCCAAAGGATGTAAATAAACTGTTAGTGAACTTAGCTGCAGCTCGGTGTTCAATCCTGTAGTTTTTTTTGTTGAATCTGAAGAAAGCATAACTTTTGGTTCCACCTCTGATTGGCTGTTAACTTGGGAAAAATCACTGTGCCTCTCTGTGCCTGCCTTCTGACCTATACAATAAACACAAAAACAACCTATGTAATATCAGATTGCTCTGTGGCCTCAAAGACTAGCTCTCTGCAACATGTTGATTATTAGAAGAAACAGATCATAAGGAAGAATATATTTGATTAAGATAGAAAGTAACCAATAGCTAAAAAGATTTATTGATCATAAGTGGATATTGATGTGGCTGAATTAACTGGGCTCAGAGAGGTTGACACTACTAGGATCCCAGATGCCTTCAGGTAAAGGCATACATGGTCTCATTCACTCCCACAGTCCACTACATTCATGTATGTGTTGAAACAACACTCATTGAACATCTCTGGGTAGCAGGCATTGTGCAAGGCGGTAGGCACGTAGAGCACTTATCCGAGGAAGCCCAGCCTCTGGTAGGGGAGACAGATAAGTGGGCAATCACAGTACCCCATATACAGCACTGATCAAAAGTTGCCCAAGATGCTGTAAGATTACAGACAAGGAGCAGCTAATTTGGCAATGAGATAAGGGTATCAGCAATGGCTTGCCAGAGGGTTTGTGTCCGAGCTGAGTACACTCATCACTTTTATCAACTAATCTGAATTCTTCCTTCTTCTGGGCATATGGTAGGATTGCACTCCCTGGCCCCTTATAGTTGGGTGGGGTTGAAAGACTAACCTTGGCTAATTGTTTCTGAGCCTAAGATACAGGGTGCCACTTCCAGACTGAAGTATTTAATTGCAAGTGTGAGACCCTCTCTTTTTTGTGTGCATGGTGACAAGGAATGTTCGAGAGGTGGCCGCTTCATCAGCCCGGGTCTCTGAACGGCTAGATTTTTTCAGAGCTGTTCGTCTTAGTAGTTCCCTGCTGCCTACATGTCTCTGGCAACAGTCCGGTAGAGTAGAGATAACAAACTATGGTCCACAGGCCAAATCTAGCCAGTAGCCTGCAAATAGGAATGATTTTTCTATTTTTAAAGGGTCATATATAAAATACAAGGAAGGGATCATGCAACAGAGGCTAGACGTTGCTCACAAAGGCTAAAATATTTATCATCTGGCCCTTTGAAGAAAAAACTTGCCAACCCCTGACTTAAGCAAATGAGAAATTAATCTTTGTTGTCTTCATCTACTGAGGTTTTGTTACCTCAGCATAACCTGGTATTAACCTGACTGATACACCAAGTGAAGAGGGAAGGGGGACCATGGTGAACAGAGGCAAAGGAGCAGCATGGGTTCAAGGCATCGCAGAGGGGTCAGGATGGTTCAAGGGTGGGATTCAGGTGAACTAATGGTGGGAAGGAAGGCTGAAGAAGAAAGGCAGGTGTCCGTACAACATGTAGATTGATGAACTAATATAATTTGGGGAAGAATGATCTACTAGCTTACACCAATATCATTTCACCGATCCTTTCTTGCTCAACATTTTTATCAATAATTTGCCTGACAAATAAAAAAAAACACAAGTTATCAAGTTTTCAGATAACCAAACAATTGCGAAATTATTTTGTAACTGTCTGGAGGTCAATTTGCCAAAATATGTCAAAGCCTTTTATAATTTTACTCACTCTTTCACTCACGGTTTCACTTCCTCAGAAAATAATCTTGAATGCTTGCAAAGACCTAACTACATACATGTTAATTATAACAAAATATTTAGGAAAATGTGAATGTCAAACGATAGAAGACCATTAAATAAACTGTGGTACATTTGCATTTGATCACTGTATCTCCAGTGGCCAGCACAATGCTAAGCACTTTGTGGGTGTTTTAAAAAAAAATCAAATAAAATTTGAAGTAAGGAAAAAAATCAAACTAAAGGAAAAAAAAAAAAAGGCAAGGACTTGGTTAAGTGGAGCCTTGGCTGTCATGCTAACACTGCTTTGGATTTTGTCCTATGAACCATGGCAAGCACTTGTGACAGATTTTGATCTGAGGCCTGACATTCAGTTTCTTTTTTTTTTTTTTTTTTTTTTTTTGAGACAGAGTTTTACTTTATTGCCCAGGCTAGAGTGAGTGCCATGGCGTCAGCCTAGCTCACAGCAACCTCAACTCCTGGGCTCAAGCAATCCTGCTGCCTCAGCCTCCCAAGTAGCTGGGACTACAGGCATGTGCCACCATGCCCGGCTAATTTTTTTTCTATATATATTTTAGTTGGCCAATTAATTTCTTTCTATTTATAGTAGAGATGGGGTCTCGCTCTTGCTCAGGCTGGTCTCGAACTCCTGAGCTCAAACGATCCGCCCACCTGGGCCTCCCAGAGAGCTAGGATTACA
>VSMD01119360.1:0-10834 GCA_008750895.1 Mirza zaza
AAAAAGTATACATTTATGTATACTTTTATGTATTAATTTATGTATTAATTAGCTTCCTCTGGATTTATGTATTAATTAGCTTCCTCTGGCCAAAACATAGGGGAAACTTAAAATATTTTCAACATTTTTATTCTCTTTGCTTTTCTTTTGCAGTTCTAGTTAGCCTGTTCCTGAACCAGATCTGAATATAGCACTTTGGTAATTATGGATTTCTTCTCTGTGTGTTTGCTTACATTCAACTCTATAAGCAGAGGTATGAGAGCTTAGAAAACATCATTTCACAGTTTACTCTTTGAAGCTTATTCAACCGTTATACATTAAAGCAATAATACAAAATAAAATAACTAAACTTAATGTATCTTATCTAAAGCATCAATGATCTCCCAGACATGGGGCTCCAACTCCTTTCAGGGATTCTGTTTGTAGAAGTGTCTGCTGCAGAAATATATTGCCAACCTACTAAATTTATGAAAAGGAATGTTTTTGCACAGATGTCCATCACTGAGCCTAGCCTAGCACTGTGCTTATCCTATAGTCAGTGCATATTTGGTGCTCACAGATTTGTGAAATCAAAAATATGGAAGAAAAGAAGAGCATGAATGAGGTCACAGAAAGCAGACAAACAGTAATTGCAAATTACATATTCTTGACTGTCATTAGAAAAACCTAAAACTTAATGCAAGGTTTCAACTCATAAAATTCTACACAATAAGTGAAAATTAAATAATTTATGCAATAACTTCTTGATTTCTCTCTAAAAGAGTAACACATGTCTTATGGGCAAGGTCAAGATAGTTTTAAATGTTAAAATTTTTATTAATATCTTTGTGTCTTAAAGTGGTACCTGTAATAAAAAGCAATCTACTAAAAACTTCAAGGACAATTCAATAATATTATGAACAATTCGGATACTAGGAGGATAGAATATATAATATATGCATATGACAAACATAAATGATTGTTTATAACTGGAAAGATTTGTGGTCCCGTGACTAATATACCTCAAATAATCTTTGACAAGTAAATACTCATATATGAAAGTTTTTATGTGAGTTCTATTTGTCTTCCAAATCTTTAGTTTAGAAATCATCATATCTATTTTTTACACTATTTATTTATTCAAAAATGTTTATGCATTGATTATAATATATCAGGCCCTTGCATTCCAGAGGCAGAAAACATAGAATAAACATAATAAATATATAGTATGTAAATTATGTAGCATGTTAGAAGGCAATAAGTAAATTAAATAGTATGTTAGATGGCAGTAAGTGCCATGCAGAAAAGAAAAAGCAAACAAGGTTAAGACTTATCATTAGTGCAAAGATGAAAATGTTAGCTACAATTTTAAATAGACTCATTAAGGAGGCCTCATTGTGAAGGTAACATTAAAAGATGTAAATGTATAAGCATGCTTTTCTCTCTGCATCCATGCCAGCATTTATTACTTTTGGACTTTTTAATAAAAGCCATTCTAACAGGGATCAGGTGAGATTTCATTGTGGTATTAATTTGCATTTCCCTGATGATTAGTAATGTTGAGCATTTTTTCATATGTTTATTGGCCATTTGTCTATCTTCTTTTGAAAAGCTTCTATTCATGTCTTTTGCCCACCTTTTAGTGGCATTGTTTTGTTTTTTTCTTTCTGATGTTTTTTTGAGTTCTTCATAGAGTCTCGATATTAGCCATTTATCATATGTATAGTTTGCAGATATTTTCTCCCATTCAATAGGTTGTCTATGTGTTCTGTGGATTATTTCCTTAGCAGTGCATAAACCTTTTAATTTAATCACATCCCATTTATTTGTTTTTGTTGTTACTGTAATTGACTTTGGTGTCTTAGTCATAAATTTTTTGCCTAGGCAATATCTAGAAGAGATTTTCCTACATTTTCTTCTAGAATTCTTATGGCTTATTCCTTATAGTTAAATTTCTTATTCATCTTGGATTAATTTTTGTGAGTGATGAAAAATATGGATCTTGTTTCATTCTTCTACATGTGGCTATCCAATTTTCCTAGCACCATTTATTGAATAGGGTTTCTTTTCCCCAGTGTATATTGTTGTCTGCTTTGTCAAAGATAAGTTGGCTGTATGTGGATGGTTTTATGTCTGGGTTCCCTGTTCTGTTCCATTGGTCTATGTCTCTAGTTTTGTGCCAATACAATGCTGCTTTGGTTACTATATCCTTGTAGCATAGTTTGAAGTCTGGTAATGTGATGCCTTCAGATTTGTTCTTTTTGCATAAGATCACCTTGGCTATTCAGGCTCTTTTCTGATTCCAAACGAAGGGTAGCACTATTTTCTCTAGATCTGTGAAATATGACATTAGCATTTTTATGGTGATTGCATTAAATCTGTAAATCACTTTGGGTAGTATGGACATTTTAACAATGTTGATTCTACTGGTCCATGAGCATGATATGTTTTTCCATTTGCTTGTGTCATCTGCAATTTCTTTCCTCAGTATTTCATAGTTCTCTTTGTAAAGATCTTTCACCTCCTTAGTTAAGTATATTCCTAGATATTTTATTTTCTTAGTAGCTATCATGAATGGTATTGAGTCTTTGATTTGACTCTCAACTTGACTGTTATTGATGTATAGAAATGCTATCGATTTTTGTACATTGATTTTGTAACCTGAGACTTTGCTGAATTTTTTTATCAATTCCAGGAGTCTGTTGGTGGGCTATTTGGGGTTTTCTAGATATAGAATCTTTTGGTGGAACAGCTTATACACTGTTGGTGGGACTGCAAATCAGTACAAACTTTATGGAAAACAGTATGGAGATTCCTCAAAAATTTTAAAGTAGACCTACCATTTGATCCAGCAATCCTACTACTGGGTATCTACCCAAAAGAAAAGAAGTCATTTTATCTAATAGACAACTGTATTTGAATTTTTTGTATTATAATTCATAATTGTAAAGATGAGATATCAACCCAAGTGCCCATCAATTCATGAGTGTATTAGCAAAATGTGGTACATGTATACTATGGAATGCTACTCAGCCATAAAAATGATGAATGAATTCCTTTTGCAACAATTTGGATGGAATTGGACACCATTATCCTAAATGAAGTATCTAAAGAATGGAGAAGCAAAAATTACATGTACACACTCTTAAACTGGAATTAACCGATGAGCACACATATGCACAGAGGGAAGTAAAAGTCATTGGAAATCAAGCATTGGGTAGGGGGGCAGGGGAAGGGATGAAAACATACCTAATTAGTGCAATGAACACTATTTGGGTGATGGGTACATTTACAGCTATGACTCAAGCATTATAAAAGCAATTCATGTAACCAAAAACATTTGTACCCTCTTAATATTTTTAAAATTAAAAAAAATTTATAGTTAAATGTTAGCTATGTAGCTATTGGGGAGAAAGTGTTTTAGGGAAAGAAATGGCTATGGCAAAGTTCCAAAGGTGGAAGCATGCTTGTATGTTGAAAGAAAACCAAGTGGACCTGTACAGCTGTAACAGAATGGCCAGTGGCAAAAGTAGTGAAAGATGAGGTCAGAATAATAATGGGAGCCAATTCATGTAGATGCTTTGTATTCCTTTTGTAACTCTGGTTTTGTCTAAGTGAAATGGAGATCCATTAGAGGATTTTGAGCAAAGAGTGCCATTACTTGCCTTATGCTTTCAAATGATATTCTTGAACTCAGGGTTGGTAATGGACTATAGAGGGACAAAGATGGAAGCAGGAAAAACAGTTGGGAAGCCATTATAATGCTCTAGCTGATAGGTGATGACAGCTGAGACCATTGAAGTAGAAAAGGAAATGGTAAAAGTGGTTATACTACATATGTCTTGAGGCCTACACCAATAAGATTTCCTGAGAAATGGTTATATAGTATGGAAGAAGGAGAAGGCTCAAGGATGACTCTCAGGTTCTAGTCTAAGCATGTTGAAATAAGCTATTAACCAAAATGGGAAAGGCTGCCAATAGAACAGATATGAGGGGAAGAAACAAGAGTTGAGTTTTAGGCATGTTGGGTATAAGATGTCCATTAGACATCCTACTAGAAATGGCAGGTAGGCAGATATGTATATGGATCTGGGTTTCTCGAGTGAAGTCTGTTCTGGAGATATAAATTTAGAGGTTTTCAGCATATAGATGGTATTTAAAGGCATAGAATTGGCTGATGTTGCAGAGGGAGTCAATGTGAATAGAGAAAAGAAGAGGACGGGGGACATACACTAAAGCACTCCAGCATTAAGAGATAGGGAGACAAGAAGGAGCTAGTGAGGGAATTCTGAGAAGGAACAACCAGAGAGGTAGAAAAAAATCCCAAACTATGCTGGAAACTGGAAGTGAAGAAAGTGTGTTTAGAAGAATGGAGTGGTCACTGTGATAGGTCACATCAGATGAGAATGCAGTTCACCTCTGCATTTGGCAGTGTGGAGATCATTGCTGACCTTGGTAAGGGCAATTTTAGAGTGTTGGGAACAATGACAGCTTGACAGGAGTGAATTTAAAGGAAAATGAAAGGTGGAGAATTGAAGATATTGGAGACACTGCGAATAGAGGGATCTTTCAAGTTTTGCTGCAAAGGGGAGCTAAAAAGTGAGAAAGTATCTAGTGAGAGGAATAAGAAGAAACACCTGGGTAAATCAGTGGCATAGCTTCAGTATCCCCAAAAAAGAATGGTGAAAGACCCCTTGTCACTAGACTACATTTATTAGCTGGATATGTTATTTAAAAAGAAAAAGTTTCAAAGATCACTTGTTGTAGAGGCTTTAAAGCTGTTCATACATGCATTGAGACACATAATTTTGTAGCAGTAAGGAATCTTCATCGTTTTATAATCAACACTTCTTATTTCATAAACAATAACTCTAACACCATAAAAGCTAAATGACTTGCTCTAATTGAGTTTGTAACAAACCCAAAACCAAAATCTAAATCTTTTGGCTCCCAGTATGGTATTGTCCATGGTGATGGTGTTTTATTTAAATAAAAACGGAATAATTTTTGTGAATCCTTTCCTTTTAAAAGTGGTTTAATATACATATATTCTTATTTTCTAAACTCCTTCCCCCTTAAACCATAAATTTTACCTTATACATGGTTTATAAAGAATTGTGGCTTCTTGATTTATTGCTCCCCTTTCTCCATCCTTTTTAGTCATTCCAATATATGACTCTGTGCTACTCTAAATTATTTATTAAATAAGGTACTATATAAACACAAAAGTTAAATAAAGGCATTTGGCACTATTAAACTCTCCCTCCCTTTCTTTCTTTCTTCTCTTCGTCATGTTCCACCAACATTTATCAAATGAACAATATGTTTCAGGCACAGTACTACACAATGGACAAAGAGGGTTTATTTGTGTTTCTGTTTTTATTCCTTTGTAAAGGGAGAGACCATTATAGCTTCACTAGTGTCACTTAGCTAGAGTATAGCAAAAGCTAAGCACAGCAATGAGGGCTAGTAAGTGCTAGGCACAAGTAGTGATGAGCACAGGATGTTGTTGGAGCTTACTTATTCCTGTTTTCCAAGTTTCTTTCTTAAATCTGAGATAAACACATTCTATCTCTATATCATTTTCTGAGACCACAAAGTTCTCCTTTTCTTTCTCTCTTACTAGGATCATATCCTTTTCCCTATTATCCACCAAACTTGTGAAGGTGTATTCCAATCTGAATTTTTAATAATGACTCTCTTTAAGCTTTGCATTCCAGTTCTAGGCAGGAAACTTTTATGTAAATATTCTGGAATACAAGAAATATGAAGTGTTAGTAATCACTTACTCTTATTGTCAACCACCTGTGTAAGAATTCTAAAACACAAATTGTAAAATGTACTTAATGTCTCTATTTTCCATGGTTGATAAGTCCTTCTCTGCTGTGTTTTGGAATTTGGCCCTTTTTCATACCCATTTCCACCACCCATGTTCATAACTTCTTCAGTTCATGCCTGAATTACTGAGCAAACTCCTCCCTGGTTCTTGCATGTCTAGTTACTTCTTTCTCTGGTCTGGACCCATATCTCACCAAGAGCATCCACCTGTCACTTCTTAACTAAAAACATAATATGAGTACCAGTTTTGTGAGTGTCTATACATGTATATATATAAATACACACACACACGTGAATTAGAAAAAGCAAATAATCCAGTAGAAATTTGGGCAAAGAATATCAATGGAAAATTCACAAAAGAGAAAACCCAAGTGAACAATAAACACTTGAAAAAATGCTAATTTTGATTATAATCAGGGAAATGCAACTAAAACAAGCAATGGTATTTTTATAATACCATGGCAAAATTTTATAAGTCTGATAATACTGTATTGAGGAAAATATTGAGAATATGATGTGCTCATATACCATTGGTGAGAGGGTAAATTTTTATTACCATTTTGGAGAGGACAGTTCATGATAAAATTATAAGTGTGCATACTCTACAATCCAAATAATCTACTTTAAGGTAGATGTCCTAGAAATGCTACAAATAAATATACAAGGAGATAAATATAAGAATCTTAATTATAGCTATGTTGAAATAATAAAAATTTAAAACAAATAATGTAAATTTAAGAAAAACAAATATATTTTGTCAGTTGGTGGAATGGTATAAAAAATTTAAAAGCATTTATGCTGGAAGAATCAGAAAAAATAAATCTCAGAAACATAAAATTACGTGTGAAAAGGCAAGAAGCAGATCAACAGAGTGTGATACTATCTAAGTACATTTAAAAACAAAAAATGATACTATATTTTATTATGAATTTATAGATATATTTATATATATGTGTACATACACACATATTCACACATACACACACAGACTGGATGGACACATACCAAACCCATGATAGTGGCTATCTTTAGAGAAATGGAAAATAAATCAAGCCACGGTCATAGTTTAAACAAATATTAGCTTTCTCTATAGTATTTACTTTTAAATACTGGAATAAAATATGATAACATACAGAATTAAGCCTTGAGTGTAAGTTAATTTTTATACTTTTTTCTGTATATTTAAACTTTAACCAAATTATTGATAAGAAATGAAACTTAATTTAAGATATAACCTAATGCCTTGTAAAATCCTTTTATTTGAAATACATTAAATGAGACTTAAAAAATATGTATTTATTTATTTAGAAATATATTTAAATATTGACATATATGTGTCTGTATACATGAACATACGTATGTGCAGTGTTTTATATATGTATATTTTAAAATTATGTATATGTATACACACACAAAATAAAAGATAAACATCTTTGCTAATCAGAAACAGAACCTACCTGCAAAGTAGTGAGAGGGGTTCAAGCCAAAGGCCTGCTGGATTCTGTGACTGAAAGCAAGCACTAGGAATGAGGCATTTGGCCTTGCAAGGTACAAGAACAAAATGTGTTCCACACAAAATTATAGAGGACCTAAGCCAGGTTTATTACTTGAAGCCAAGAACTAAGGAGGAGCTCCTCTATTTGTAAAAGGAGGCTGAAAATAACACTGTTCAAAGGCAGCCTAAGGCTACAGCTTAAGTGGAGTTGCAGGTCTATGGATTACTGGGGTCATAGACACAACAACAAAATTGCAAATTATATTGCAATTCTAGCCACAAAAACTAAATGCCAAAAGCCATTATAAGACTTAGTTTTGAATAAAGAGTCCAAGACACCAGGTGGAGAAAATTGCAAACTATTAGAAGGAGAAAGAAGGAAAGACTCTCATTCAAAAAGAACCTATAAAACAAAATCATAAAACACTTGAAGATATTTAATACAAAGATAGGCAAAAAAATCAATATAAAGTCACTCTGGACACAATAATGTTATAAAACAATCTGACTGAAATCAATGAGTTTGGAAAAAGACTAATTAGACATCTTTACAATTTTTAAAATTTAGTTTTGAATCTGAATAAATGGGGTAGGTTCTGGACTGAACACGATTAAAGAGAGAATTGGTAAAATGGTAGATTATACTAAGGAATTCATCCAGAATGCACTATAGGAAGAAAAGGAGACTTTAAAAATATGAAAGAATTGTTAAAATATGTGAAGGGGAGATTGAAAGTCTTGAACACATTCCTAATTGCATTTCCAGGAAAATGGTATTTAGATTCATGATAAGCTTCAATTGTACCTTCAGTTGTGAGGGGGAAACAAGGACAACTTTAAAATACAAAGATTAAGAGTGCTTTTTCCTATCCCACACCTAACTATAACCGAATTAGGACATTACATTAGGATATAATTAATCAATAAGCAAAGTAAATTCATAAGGAAAACAAAGGTTAAAATAAACATTGAGAAGCACAGAAAATAATAAAATATATTGATAAATTTATTAAACTAACATCTATAATATTAACATTTTTGTTTTAAAAATAAGTTATAACCTACATTCTAAAGAAAAATGTCAAGATCTGGAGGTACAGTATATAATACGTAATTAAAGGATAAATAAAGCTTGTCATATTCAGGTAAAGGATATAAATGCTAAATAAATATAGATATATTTTAAAACTTTATCATTAAATATGAAAGTTTAAAATGTAAGGCTAATCATTAAAAGTATAGAATATAATATCTTACTTGAAAACAGAGAAGAGCAGGGGAAAACATCTTTTTTAAATGTTATCAATCCATTACAAATTAGAAAAAGATGCAGCAAAGCAGAAGAAAAAGGTTAACAAAGAGAAAAATAAATAATTTTAAATAGAACTGAAAAAAATGAGATGGAAGAAATTAGTCCAAAATGTATTAATAATAATAAATATAAATGGAATAATGCCATCTAATAAAAAACAGTGACAATGTAACTGGAATCTAAGAAAAAATACAGCTAGATGATACTACAAGTGACACTAATAGACACAAAGTCACACAGAACATAAAGATATGAAAAAAAGATATTATTGACATTTATTAGCCAAGATAAAGCTGGTATAACAACTTAATATTAAATAACATGGAATTGAAGACAGACACTTTACTGAAACTTAAAAGAAATACTATCAAGCAGCAATAAAAGGAATAATGTAACAGGAAGGTAAACAATTATAAATATTAAACAAAAAATAGTCTAAAATTTCATTAAGCAAAAACTGTCAGAATTATAAGTGAATTTTACAAATCCAAAATCATAGTTGGGTATTTTTAAACAACGCTCAGAAATTGATATTTCAAGTACATAAAAAATTAGTGAAGTTATAGAATTTTTGAATGTCAACATATAGTTCATTTAATTGATTGATTATAATACTCTGTACCCAATACAGAATATATAGATTTTTCAACATTGAATGTTTTCCAAAACTGACTGCAAACAAGGTCACAAAGGATGCTTTGACAACTAGAAAAGAACTGATGTTATACAGACTATAGTCTGTAAATTCAATTAAAAAAAAATTAGTAACCAATGGTTAAAAAAAAAGTTTCAAAACTCATGTTTGTGCTCTAAGAACTCTAGTCCTAAGTGGGCCAAAAGGGAAATCATATTGGAAGTGACAAAATATTTAGATTTGGAGAATAAAAGCACTACATTTAAAAATTTTAGGATATTGATAAACCAGTACATATAGATAAACCTCAAGTCTTGAAAGATATTATATAAAAAGAATGTTTGAAAATAATGGGTTGCCTATTTCAAATTAATCTCAAATTAAGAGGTTAGAAGAAAAGAAGAGTACTTCAATATAGTAAAAGGAAAGAAATAATATGACTAAGAACAGAGAATAATGAAATAGAAAAAAAGGCACAAGAGAGAAGACTTATAAACCCTAGAATGTGTTACTTAAGAAAAAATGCACAAATAAAAACTACTAAGAATAATAAAGGTCATTGCAATGGATATAGCAGACATTAACCTTAGCAGCAGAGAATAATATGAACCTTATGGAAATATATTTTTTAAATTAAATGAAATTAGTACTACTGCAGAAATATAAAATAGACTCAAGAAGATACAAATAATTTGAAAATCATTTTAACACTAAAGAAAATTAATTATTAATCTTTACTCAAAAGGCTTCCCCACAACCTACAGAATGGAAGAAAATATTTGTAAATTAAATATCTGATAATTATTTAATATCTAGAATATATAAAGAACTTATAATTTAATAGCAAAAAAGATAACACAATTTAAAAATAAGCAAGAGACTGAATTAATACTTCTCCAAAGAAGATATAGAAAGTGACTAACAGTCACATGAAAGGGTATACATCATTATCCATCATTAAGGAAATGAAAATCAAAGCTAAAATGTGATACCACTTTACAGCCATTAGGGTGGCTTTAATCAAAAAGTGGAAAATAACAAGTGTTGGCAGGATGTGGAAAAATTAGAACCTTTATACATTGCTGATAGGAATATATAAGGATGTCATTACTGTGGATAACGGTTGGGCTGTTTCTGAAAAAGTTAAACATAGAATTACCATATGACCCAGCAATTCTACTCCTAAGTATATATGCAAAAGAGATGAAAATATATGTTCACACAGAAACTTGTACTCAAGTGTTTATATAGCAGCATTATTCATAATACCCTAAAGATAGAAACAGCCCAAATGTCTTATCAATAGATGAACGGCTAAACAAATTGTGGTATATTGCAAACAATGGAACATTATTCAACTATAAAAAAAGATAAAGTACTGACGTATGCTACACTTTGTTGTTTTTTTTTTTTTTTAATTATTTTTTTTTATTTCGGCATATGATGGGGATACAGATTTTAAGGTTTCAACAACTGCCCCTTCCCCCCTCCCCCCACAAGTCCGAGTCCCCAGCACAACCATCCCCCAGACGGTGCACTTCTCACTCATCATATATGTATCTACCCATGCCCCCCC
>VSMD01119362.1:0-13703 GCA_008750895.1 Mirza zaza
CCGTGAGTGTTGTCTTCTTCCCCTTCTGGTAACCCTATGACCCTCACATTAGGTTTCTTCACATAATCCCACAGCTCTTGTAGGCTTTGCTCTTTTCTCTTGTTTCTCTGCTCTATTTCTGTGACTGATTTATTTAATTGGAGGGTGTTATCTTCAATCTCTGAGATTCTTTCTTCTGTTTGGTCTACCCTGTTCTTGAGACTTTCCACTGTATTTTGTAGTTCCCTGACTTGATTCTTCATTTCCAGGAGTTCGGTTAAACTTTTCTTCATTGTGTCTATTTCTTTAGTGAACTTTTTTTCTAGATCCTGGAGGCTTTTTGTGGTTTCTTTGTGCTGGTTGGTGGAGTCTTTTGAGATTTGCTGTATATATGATCTTGTCCTTGGCAAACAGGAATGATTTGACTTCCTACTTTCTAATATAGATGTCCTTTCTTTCTTTCTCTTGCCTAATTGTTCTAGATAGGACTTTGAGTACTATGTTGATTAAGAGTGGTCAAAGGGGGCATCTTTGTCTTGTTCCAATTCTTAGAGGAAAAGCTTTTCCCCATTCAGCGTGATGTCACCTGTGGGTTTGTCATATATGGCCTTTATTTATTTTGAGGTATATTTCCTCAATACCTAATTTGTTGAGAGTTTTTATCATGAAGCAATGTTAAATTTTAGCAGATGCTTTTTCTGCATCTTTTGAGATGATATGGTTTTTGTCTTTCATTCTGTTGGTGTGATGTATCACATTTATCAATTTATATATGTTGAACCATCCTTGCATTCCTGGGATGAATCACACTTCATCATGGTGAATGATCTTTTTAATGTGCTGCTCGATTCAGTTTCCAAGCATTTTGTTGCATTTTTTTTTGCAAGAAAGGGAAACTCTTATACACTGCTGGTGAGAATATAGATTAGTACAACCATTATGAAAAATAGTATGGAGATATCTTCTCCCACTTGCAGATGTTAAAAAAAAAAAAGGAAAAGACATCTGCACTCCATGTGTATTGCAGCACTATTCATAATAGCCAAGGGATGGAATAAATCTAAGTGTCCATCAACAGATAAATGAATAAAGAAAATGCAGTGTATATACACAACAGAATACTATTCATCTCTAAAAAGGAAACCCTATCATTTGCAGCAACAGGGATGAACCTGGAGAACATAATGTTAAGTGAAATACACCAGGCACAGAAAAACAAATCCCGCATGATCTCATTTATATATGAAATCTAGGAAAGTTGATCTCAGAGAGTAGAAGGGAGAGTAGAATGGTGGTTGCCAGAAGCTGGGGAGGTGGGGTGAGGGGAAGAAGTTGGTCAATGAACACAAAGTTACAGTTCAATAAGAAGAATAAATTCTGGTATTCTATTACATAGTAGGGTGACTGTAACTAATAACAATGTACAGCAGGTCTTCAAATAACACTGTTTCATGATAATATGGATTAAAAAACTTAATTCCTGGCTAGGGCCACTGTCTATGTGAACTTTGCATGTTATCCTCATGTCTACATGGGTTTTCTCCAGGTACTCTGGTTTCCTCCCACACCCCAAAGATGTGCATATTAGGTTAATTGGGGTGTCTAAATATTTATTGCTTGATATTACCCATCACCACTACGACCATTGTCATTAACTGATTCACCAAAAAAATGGGTAATTTTCTCACTTGTTTTTAAGACTCTTTCTTTAATGTTTATTTAGCCCATGTTTATTTGAATGTTTAATATTAGAAGCATTATGGGGTCTTTATATAAAAGTTTGGTGATGTTTTTGCAACCAGAAATATGCCATAGGAATTCAACTCTTGTTTATATCTATTAATCTATAGTAAAATGGTTTCCTTACACATGGTTTCACTTAAGGTCAGTTTCCCAGAACCAAGAACTTATCAGTGATATTAAGAACTTACTGTGCTATTAATATATATTTCAAGACAGCTAGAAAAGCTGAAATTTGAATTATATGTAATTTTCATTTCATAAAATATTATTCTTCTTTAGATTTTTTTTCAAACATTTAAAAATGTAGAAACCATTTTTAGTTTGCCAATCGTACAAAAGCAAGTGGGCCAGATATCACTTGTGAGCCATAGTTGCTGACCCATGCTGCAGCACATCTATGAACAAAGCTCCCATTCTTTTTTTAATTACTCCGTTCATTTTGCAGAATATAGAAATTACCTCAATGAAGTATATGCTGCTCTTGAGGTGCTTTAATGAAAGGCCTTACAGAGAGAGCTATATCACTAATTCTGAACTTTTTGCAGTGTAATATGCTGCTGGATTTAAGGGCAAGAAGCATCTTTTATTCATTATTGTATTACATGCATATCACTTCATCCAAAGAAGAGACTCAATAAATGTCTATTAAATTGATGAAATCTCATCATATAAACGCTTGGAGCAGTATTTCACTGGCAATGAGATCACCAAGTTGCAGCTTCACTCTGTCTTCCAAACACTCCTCTCCATACTCTCAGCCTCTTTTTCATTTGCATGCCAGCTATTCTTGATTAACTGCATTAAGGAAATGGAATAGAGATGAGTGAATAAAATTCAAGATTTTAGTGTCAGGTCTTCAAATTATTTCTACAGAGATTTAGTATGCAGTCAGAGACTTACCTATTCACTGTTATTTATGAGCTCTGAGCAACCAAGAGCTCTATGGTGAAAATTCTGAATTTAAGCCTTTTGAAGGTAGGAATTATGTGTGGTTCTCATCCACAGTGGCCATAGCATTGCAGATCTTTAGACCTAATTGGCATAAAGGGCCAGATAGTAAAGATTAATATTTTAGGCTTTGAGGGCTTTGAGGGCCAGCCGTCTCTGTTGCAGCTATTCACCTTTGCTCTTGTCCCACAAAAGCACCCATAGACAATATGTATGTGAATGAGTGGCTAGAGATTTATTTGGACCCAATCACATTGAACCAGTGGGCATATGTCATCAACTTTCTCATCAACTTGTCTCTACGCTTAACAGTTATAGTTCAGCAAAAATAGCTCTTTAGATCTGCCACTCTGCTACTTAAATCAGGGAATAATTTTAGAGAAGGTACCATGTTTCCCCGAAAATAAGACCTACCTATAAAATAAGCCCTAGCAGGATTTCTAAGCATTTTACGCAATATAAGCCCTACCTGGAAAATAAGACCTAGTGATGGGCGTGGCTATGCAGCGTATCTGCACAGTGAAAAAGAGGAGCAGTCCTTCTCATCTGCCCCATGAGAGCTCTGTTACTTGATGTGAGATGTTGGGGCCAATGGTTCTAAAGGAAATAGAGTCGCAAGAAATTCAGGATGGAATTTGAGGTTTAGAGAGTTATGATGATGTTCCAGAAGAAGACAACTATATTTGAATAAATGTAGATTGTTGTACCATACTTAAAAAAAATAACACATCTCCTGAAAATAAGCTTTAGGATGTCTTTTTGAGGAAAAATAAATATAAGACCCTGTCTTATTTTCGGGGAAACATGGTATTTGCAGTTGTCTATGTGCAGCTTCCCAGAAGGAAAAAAAAAGTTTCATTTAAAAAAAGTAATTTGGAAGTTCTAAAGAAAACTAACATCACTGAAAGTTCAGAAAAAAATATAGGCCAGGTGGAGTGGCTCATACTTATAATCCTAACACTCTGGGGGGCTGAGGCAGGAGGATCACTCAAGCCCTGGAGTTTGAGGTTGCAGTGAGCTATGATGCCTCTGCACTCTAGTTAGGGCGACACAGCAAGACTTTGTCTCAAAAAAATAGATATATATATAAATTATATATATATTATACATATAAGAAAGATATGTATTTCCTTAGTCTATAAAAATACAATGTATATTTTTTATTAAAATCTTTTTGATGTAAAGGTAAGATGAGGATCTGTTTATTAAAGGCATAAAGTATAAATTTCAAACAGATCATAGTCTTTTAGCTTTATTATCCAATTTGGATTTGAGATATGTGATACTAAAGGGGTAAAATAATTTAAACAAGATGAATGTTATTATTTTAAAATAATTGAAATATTGAAAACAAATCAAGAAAGATAAGATGTTAGTAAGTTGTTGGGGCCTATCTCTGTGCCGGTCATAATTCCTGTATTGAGGCACTGTCAATATGGGGCCGTTAGTAGCAAGTGAGTCTCTGGGCCACTAATTTGAGTCTAGAGGCTTTGTTCAAAACCTAAGATACCTCTTACACCACCATATTTCAGTTCAGTTGGCTCTTGGAATAACATAATAATGTCAAATAACTAGACCAATACCAGTTATCACAGAACACACCTGCCTATTAGTTCACAGCTATGTTATGCTAGGATTTCATGGGTAATAGTTTTTTCTCAGGAAACCAACTGTTAACTGTAATGAAGTCATGTGTGAGGTTAGGACCTAAAATTAGCACATTAGGTGAAAATCACGTGTAATCAAAGTTAGCTTTGAAAAATCTTTCATAGTTCATTTCTGACAAAAAGATAAAAAAAAAATCCATTAGATTGCCCATAGAGTATAGTCTAACTGGATTTGTGTATATGATTATGCTCAGTAAATATATACTGCGTATTATGGATAAGAATTAATAATATATGCAGTAATGCAAAGTGTATATATACACACACATATATGTAATAAAGTATATACATCTATAAAATAATTTATGGTAGTTTTTATTTTCAAAAAATTTTTTTCCTAAGCATGTATGATTTTATTTAATTAAGTAAATTTGGTTCTCATGCCATTGTACACCATGCCTTCCTTTATTTTACTAATTTTTAATGAAAGGCTTGACTTAAGATCTTTCTAGTATCATGTTAGCTGTTTACGTCTGATTTCTGCCAATAAGTTCCCTAAAAGCAGAGTCTGTCTTATTTATCTTATTTTCTCTTTCCTCCCTAAAGCGTCTAACGTAGTATCTTATACATAGTGAGTATTCAGGAAATGCTGGTTTAAGAGGAGGTAGATGGGCCGGGCGCTGTGGCTCACACCTGTAATCCTAGCACTCTGGGATGCTGAGGCGGGCGGATCGCTCAAGGTCAGGAGTTCGAAACCAGCCTGAGCAAGGGCGAGGCCCCGTCTCTACTATAAATAGAAAGAAATTAATTGGCCAACTAAGATATATATAGAGAAAATTAGCCGGGCATGGTGGCACATGCCTGTAGTCCCAGCTACTCGGGAGGCTGAGGCAGTAGGATCGCTTGAGCCCAAGAGTTTGAGGTTGCTGTGAGCTAGACTGATGCCACAGCACTCTAGCCCAGGCAACAGAGTGAGTCTCAAAAAAAAAAAAAAAAAAAAATAATTGTCTTAGGAGATAAACCTGCTTTGGGCCTCTATTAAGAGAGGCAAGCCAGGTGAGTTGGAACTCGCCTATAATCCTACCTACTTGGGAACCTGAGGTGAGAGGATTCCTTGAGCCCAGAAGTGTGTGGCTGCAGTGAGCTATGATTGGGCCGCTGCTCTCCAGCCTGGTCATCTATTCTTCCAAGGATACCACTTTATAACCGTAACCTTTATTAACTAACTACACTAGTTTGGGGAAAAAAAACAAAACTGCCAAACTTTTACCCCTGAGGAACTGTTCCTTCTGTGTGAGTGGCCTAAGTGAAATAAGTAAATATTAGGGCAACGGCAGAAGCCTCATATTATTAGTAAAAACAAACAAAAAGTTATAGTCTTGTCCACTGGGTAAAGGGTGAGAGGGGTGTTTGAAAATATCTGAGCCTCTGAATATACTTTACAGAAGGAGCAGCACCAGTGTCACAATTGTTCCTCTTAGGGAGCAGCACAACCTAAATATAGAAGTGTGCCTGAGTTGGTGAGTCAGTAGCAAGAACCTGAGATCCGTATGTGAAAAGCAGCTCTGTCATAGTATATGGAACAAACCTTAGACAAGGAGAAGTGTGGTCTGGTCATTTTTTCCTTAGAGAAGGGAAGAAGATAGGGGAGGGGAGAGATAATGCAAATCCACCTACATTGTCAGGAAACATTTTTTTAAGGACATTTAAATGCTTCCATTGATGTTGCAGCTTAAGTCCAATCTATGGCTAATGTTTAATTTTGTGAGAAAAAAATAGAAAGCCTTGTTTTATTTGCTGGTCTTGGAAAGGTGTAATTCACATACTCAGTACTAATAATTGCTAGTCTTTAATGGAGCTCAAAATAGTGATACTATAAATTTCCATCTCTTCTTCCAAGGATGGCACTTGATGACCCTAACCTTTATTAACTAACTATACTAGTTTGGGGGGGGAGCCAAAACTGTTATTTTTGGAACATTTCTCGTATTATGGCTAACAGTATACTCTACTGTAGTACTCTACTATATTGTGAAGTATAATATAAGGGAAAGAAAGTTCATATGTAATGCTATAAGAGACTTGGCTTATCTGTTAGAGCCAAACTCCATGTGGCTCTTCTCTGCCCCTTAAAGCTCTCAAATAGCTCTGAGACATATAGAGTAATTATCTTTAATTACATAAATAAGATTTGAGAGAATCTTTCTCCCTGCAAAAGAAAAACACTTCTATTTTAAACATTTTAGACCAATAAGTTCTTTAATTGCAAATAGAGTGTTGTGAGTTTATTATAGAAATTATTTGGCCTGTATACACCTCACAGTAACACAAAGTGCTAACGCCTTTTCGGTGTGTTGTTTTTACAAAGTGCAGAACTGCCAGAGGTATTTGCTCAGTGTGAAGGCAGAATTTGTTACTTTGATTTTGTCTTCTTTTAAGGGACATAAAAAAATAGAAGGTAAGCTTCCAAAAATAGCCCCAAGTGACTTATATGTAAGTGAACTGGGCTGGAGAGTGGTCATTAGTTCCAGAAAATGATATGGAACTTATGTAGGCAGAGGTTTGGAAAAGGTCAGTCACTGAAGCCTGATCAGTGAAAGCTTACTTGTAAATAAAAATTAAAAGACCCTAAAGGTTGTGTTACCATTTTTTCCCTTTAATTCTGGGTCTTGCTTGACTTTTTTGTCTTTACTCAAAGCTCTCTTACTATTAATACGTACCTGTGTGTTTCTCTTCCTTCCATATCCTCACAGCCATTCTTCAGGCACTGAGTAGCAACTGCCCTTAGAGAATGCTTATTGAAGGAGATCAAAGACAGGGGAAGTTTCAGTCCAAAATAAGGGCTACAGTTAGCTCAGTGACCACCATAGGACTGACCACAGCCCTCATTCACTCCTCCTCCTACCTCGCAGTATGTCAAGGTTAATCATTTAGAAGGGAGGTAACATGTAGCATCCTCAGAGCTATGGAGTACTATGGAAGGAAAGAGATGAACCATTAAAATGAATTATTCCTGTGGATTATGGGAAGGTAGAAATATGTATCTACTGTCTTATATTAAAACTTAGCTAGTTAGCACTCTGGGAGTCTGAGGCGGGCAGATCGTTTGAGCTCAGGAGTTCGAGACCAGCCTGAGCAAGACTGAGACCCCATCTCTACTAAAAAAAAATTAGAAATTACCTGGACAACTGAAAAAAAAAAAATATATATATATATAAAATTAGCCGGGCATGGTGGTGCATACCTGTAGTCCCAGCTACTTAGGAGACTTCAGGCAGATTGCTCAAGGTCAAGAGTTCGAAACCAGCCTGAGCAAGAGCGAGTCCCCGTCTCTACTATAAATAGAAAGAAATTAGCCAAACAACTAAACATATATAGAAAAAATTAGCTGGGCATGGTGGCACATGCCTGTAGTCCCAGCTACTCGGGAGGATGAGGCAGTAGGATTGCTTGATCCCAGGAGTTTGAGGTTGCTGTGAGCTAGGTTGACGGCCATGGCACTCTAGCCTGGGCAACAGAGTGAGACTCTGTCTCAAAAAAGAAAAAAAACTTAGCTAGTTTTTTTCCAGTGCCTCTCAGTGTCATTGGTAAGAAAATATTTTCCTTAAGTTCTAGTAACAGACTACATAAAGATAGATAACTCCTCATGCCTACTATCAAGATAGTAACCCATTTGCTAGCTAAGCCCTTTCATATTTGTAGAATGTAACTTGTTTATAAGCATGCTTAAGACAAAAACCAACAAAAAGATAAATTTTTAACATACGTGACCAATTGTCATTTTCTTTCTACAAAAGTAATTTATATTCCACCCATTAAAAGAAGAGTTTGTCAGCTTAGTATGTCTCTGCATTCTTGTGCTTTCAGCAGTCTAACACACTTTTAACTTTTTCTGCATTTTCATCTTTCTTTATACTTGATATTTTGCTTTTTTTTTTCTTTGCCACAAAGACATTCCTTGCTATCATATTGCTTTAATTTATTATCTCTTTTCTGCCACTAGGTAATCTCTTACTAATAACTACTTTAGTGATAATACAAGGAGATGAAATTTTCACTAACAGAAACATACTGCTGTCCCCTAGCACTATGCTGGATAATTTGAGGGCCACAGGATTATAAATAAGATGATCTCCTCCCTTCAGGATATGAGAGCCTAATTGGAAAGAGAATTTAATGTTGACTGAACTTTCAGTATGTTCATGATAAAATGTTAGTTTTGCTACCCTCAAGGAGCTCATTGATGTATATAAGTAACTGTAATCACAAGCTAAAACAGTGGGCTGTTATATATTGTTTAAGATGTATACAAAATAATATGGAAGTTCTGAAGGAAAAAATGATTTTTAATTTTGGGAAACACGGAAGATATTAGAGAAGGTGACATCTGTGGTGCTGAACTTTTTGTAAAAAAGGTATGATTTATATGGACGTGTTAAAATGGAAGAGTAAGGAAAGCCTTCCATGTAGAAAATAAGCCAAGGTCCAGAGGGTAGTATGTGTCTGTTCATGCATTTATTAAAGAGGTATTCATCGAGCATCCCACTTGGGTTAAGTATTATTCTAAGCTAAATCCTGATGATACAGTGGTGAACAAGATAGCCACTGTTCTTGGCTTATATTCTAAAAGGGAGACAACCTGTGATTGGCTCTAGATGAGTAGAATCAGCAGTTCTAGAGAGTTCATTGTAAAGTAGAATTGTGAGCTAAAGAAGTCTTCTTGCTTGGGGTCATACAGATTACTAAGTATAGGACCTCTTTTGTGCTCCACTTTGGTAAATAAGCCAGCCTTATATCTTTCATAACTCTTTTCAGAGCTGTGCCACTAGCCACATGCCTATTGAGCATCTGGAATGTGGCTAATTTGAATGTGTTGTAAGTATAAAATACAGAATTTCAAAACTTTAGTATCCCCCAAAAGAGTTAAAAATGTAATTTTAAAATTAATTACATGTTTAGGTGATGATAGTTTGCATATGAGGTAAATAAAATATACTATTAAACTTAGTTTTACCTTTTTTATTTTTACTTTTTTTTTTTTTGAGACACAGTCTCACTCTGTTGGACAGCAACCTCAAACTTCTGGGCTTAAGCGATCCCTGCCTCATCCTCCCGAGTAGCTGGGACTACAGGCATGCGCCACCAGGCCCGGCTAATTTTTTCTATATATTTTTAGTTGGTCAATTAATTTCTTTCTATTTTTGGTAGAGACAGGGTCTCACTCTTGCTCAGGCTGGTCTCGAACTTCTGAGCTCAAATAATCCACCCACCTCAGCCTGCCAGAGTGCTAGGATTACAGGCATGAGCCAGCACACCCGGCCTATTTGTACTTTTTAAATGTGGCTTCTAGAAAATTTTAAATTAAATTCATAGCTCTTAGTAGTAGCTCACATTGTATTTATGTTAGGTAGTGCTGCTGTAGTACAATAGTATGTTCTTGGTGTACACTTAAAAGAAGATACATCCTGTAATAATCTTATTAAAGATGTCCTAAGACAGTATGGGTATATAATACTTAGATAAAATACTTATTTTTCTTCTTTTTTACTTTTTTGATCTTTTTATTTACTCAGATATCTCTTTCCTTTCCATTTTATTCATGACCTCTGCCATAATTTTTCCACATGGTGGTTCAAAATTAGAAGAAACTCCAGGTGAGAACAAAATAGTCTTCGTTGGCTCACGCCTGTAATCCTACCACTCTGGGAGGCTGAGGCGGGCAGACTGCTTGAGGTCAGGAGTTCGAAACCAGCCTGAGCAAGAGTGAGACTCTGTCTCTACTATAAATAGAAAGAAATTAATTGGCCAACTAATAGATGTAGAAAAAATTAGCTGGGCATGGTGGTGCATGCCTGTAGTCCCAGCTACTCAGGATACTGAGGCAGCAGGATTGCTTGAGCCCAGTAGTTTGAGGTTGCTATGAGCTAGGCTGATGCCACAGCACTCACTCTAGCCTGGGCAACAAAGTGAGACTCTGTCTCAAAAAAAAAAAAAAAAAGTCTTCATATTTCTAATTTCAAAGAGCTATTACACTGCTTTTGCCCTGTGCTTTTAGCTACCTGTATGCTTGCTACTCCCTCAGCAAGCAAGATGACACTCTCCCCACTGCAGCCTAATCAGTTCTTAACCCTTTTTTAAGACTCAGCCTGTGAACCCTGCTCTGAAGCCTTTCCCAACCTCTTTAGTCAAGGTTAGATGGCCCATCTTTACTGCTCACCCTGTTCTTACTTGTGATGGTTGATGAGTGGACAAACTAGCCATCAGATCTTTTGAAATTAATTGAATTTGAAACTGGAAACAGGGACATCACATTTATTCCTCAGACTAACTGAAAATCAACAAGATAAATGAATTTGCTTTGCTTCCTTGCAAGTCTTCATGCTTCCTCAGTTACCAAAATTATAAGGTCATTTTGAATGCTCCATCAGGTCACATCTGTTCTCACTGCAGAGATATTTGGGTAAAAGCCCAAGTGAGAAAAGGATGGTAGGCTACAGCATCTGTTCCAGTGACCAGTTATTCTGTGGTAAGCCACTTAACCTCTACTATCCCATTCAGAAAATGATAGTGATACTTACCACTTTACTTTCCCAGAGCCTTTTTGATGCTTAAGGAAGAGTATTACAATATTAAAAGAGTTCAATAATAGGGTACATTCTGCCTCTGTGCTGTAATTTGACTGTTCTCTAGTGGGTTTTGTTTTGTTTTTCCCATCAGGGTACTTCTGGAAACAATTTATTAAATGGGCCGAAAGTTAATGAAAACATATGCTTATCTGCTTTTTATATTTTCTGTATTAATCTAAGCATATGCCTTATTGTCTTCTGAATTCCTAAATGACATGTTTAATTGATTAGGCTTCATTTGAAGATTGACTCCTTGGTAGTAGTATTTTAAAAATACCACTAGTGCACTCCAGATGTAGTCTATCCTATACTTTTGTAACGGTAGTATTTCTTTCTTCGTTACTTGAGTTCATAATCTGTGAACATTATCATCAGTATCTTGTGATTGTCCTTTAAGTTCATATACAGACTATATTTTACTAAAGCTTTAAATCAGTTAAATTTCTGTCAAAGTAATGTGACCTAGTAGTACCAGCTGCCACTCTGAATGTCTATGAACTCAGGGCATGAATAGTATGTGTAATGTAGTAAAAGAGCCTGAGACTTGGAAGCAGAAGTAGGGGTTTCAGGTCCTGGCTGTACCACACATTTACTGTAGGACCTGAGCAAGTCACTTCAGATCAATTACTTTACCAATAAAAATGAGATAGTAGTACCCTACATGCTTGTTAGAAATAGGAGAACGTATATGAAAACACTTCATAAACTGTAAAGGAGTTTATTGCCAATAGTGTTTTGTGATGCTTTGAGTGAAATTTTCTAATTAGCACTAATTAGAAATAATAGCACTGAACAAATAATGTGGGAGGAAGGATTTTTCCGACTTTGAAATATCTGTGATACTTTGGATAAAAAGCCAGGAGACTCTTCCAAACACTCTGTGGCAAAGTATAAGAGAAGAGATAGCTCTAGTCCTAGGGCTTTGGAAATAATGGGTCAAGGCAGATTCTAAAAGTATTTTTAAGTATTCTATGGACCTGGATACTCAACTAATGGAACTATAGCACTAAATGTTGAAAATGGGTTCAGGACTGGAGACGTACCGGGGACCAAAGTGGATTTATAGAACTCTGGCAGTTTGGCACTATATACTAAAATGTTAAATATGCAAGCATTTTCTCTTCAAGGAAGTCACCTTCAAGATACATTCACATACATGTAGGCGCAAAAGATTTTTTGCAGTACTGTGTGCATATTTGTCTAGATGTTTTTTTTTTTTGTTTTTTTTTTGAGACAGAGTCTCACTTTATTGCCCAGGCTAGAGTGAGTGCCGTGGCGTCAGCCTAGCTCACAGCAACCTCAAACTCCTGGGCTCAAGCAATCCTGCTGCCTCAGCCTCCCAAGTAGCTGGGACTACAGGCATGTGCCACCATGCCCGGCTAATTTTTTCTATATATATTAGTTGGCCAATTAATTTCTTTCTATTTATAGTAGAGATGGGGTCTTGCTCTTGCTCAGGCTGGTCTCGAACTCCTGAGCTCAAATGATCCGCCCACCTCGGCCTCCCAGAGAGCTTGGATTACAGGCTTGAGCCACCACGCCCGACCTGTCTAGATGTTTTTATTTGCAAAGGCTAGAGTCTTAGTTCAAGCTCACTTGAGAGATAAAGGGGGAGGGGGAGAGAGAGAGGTAGAGAGGGGTGAGGGGAAGAGGAGAGGGAGAGAGAAGAGAAGAAAGGAGTAGAGAAATATTTTCATCTTAGGCTGCCTAGATCCAGGACCAACACACTATCCTTGTTCCTCAGGTGTATGGTATGTTGTCTCTCTTTTTTTCTGAGCTCTGCCTTCTCTTTGTTCGCTTAATTCTCAAATAGGCTATTTCCTTGTGGTGGTCCCTGGCAGCTCCAGGCTAAGCTCTTTCCAGTTGAGCAATCAGGGAAAAATAAGAGAGAACAAACTTCCCCTCTATAGTTCCACAAAAGTCCTAGAGTTGACTCTCATTGTGCTGACATTGGTCAAGCACCCATCCTTGACCCACCTCCCCAGGGCAGGCAGATGGAATATTTCTGATTAATCTGGCTTGACTAACATACTTGGGGTGGCAGTGGGAAATGGGTTGATCCCATTTTAACCACATGAAGTAACATTTAGGAAATGGTGCTTTCTCACTGCAAGAGTAAGGTGTTGTTATTAGAAGAAAGAAAAAGATGCAGGCCAGGCAAAAGCAATAGCTATTCACTATAATATCTGTTTCTAATAACAAATATATGGGAACAACCTAAATGCCCATCAGTAGGGGGAAAATTAAATAAATATTATATATGGTAGAATGCTATATAGCTATTAAAATGAATGGGGTAAGTCCATGTGTTGATAAGAAAAAAATGTTCACCCCATAATATTAGAATAAAAATGAAGTTGTAGTGCAATGTTGTTAATCATGTGCCTTTATGGTTGTGAATATTTTTTATTCATATATTTTACATTGCTTTTGGTTTGCTGTTTTATGTTCGATTGTTTAAAATATGTGCATGTGTGGCCGGGCGCGGTGGCTCACGCCTGTAATCCTAGCTCTGTGGGAGGCCGAGGCGGGCAGATTGTTTGAGCTCAGGAGTTCGAAACCAGCCTGAGCAAGAGTGAGACCCCGTCTCTATCATAAATATAAAGAAATTAATTGGCCAACTAAAAATATATAGAAAAAATTAGCTGGGCATGGTGGCACATGCCTGTAGTCCCAGCTACTTGGGAGGCTGAGGCAGCAGGATTGCTTGCTTGAGCCCAGGAGTTTGAGGTTGCTGTGAGCTAGGCTGACGCCACGGCACTCACTCTAGCCTGGGCAACAGAGTGAGACTCTGTCTCAA
>VSMD01119371.1:0-42323 GCA_008750895.1 Mirza zaza
ACCACATATACTCACCAGCAAACTGGTATTAAATGAGCAGCACCTAAGTGGACACATAGGTACTACAATAATAGTGTATTGGGCAGGGGGACGGGGGGGATGGGTAGATACATATATAATGAGTGAGAAGTGCACCGTCTGGGGGATGGTCATGCTGGAGACTCAGACTTGTGGGGGGAGGGGGGGAAAGGGCATTTATTGAAACCTTAAAATCTGTATCCCCATCATATGCCGAAATAAAAAAATAAAAAAATAAAAATAAATAAAAAAAATAGGAATAAAAGAAATCAGAGAAGTGAAACAAATAATTGTATATGAGAATTTGTAAAAGATTGAGGCATAAAGCAGCTTATATTTTTGCAGAACCAATAATGACTAGAGTATGAGGCACAGTGGAAGGCTTCAACATTTCAGAGGGAAATCTGGCATATAGTAAATCCTCTGTAAATACTCATTCCATAAATGAATAATAATATTTCAATTGTAATGTTAACCCAGACAGCAGCAGACCACAACTTTTGACTAGTGGTCCAAATATACTGTAAGATGATATAAACTGCTAAGAACAGCATTGGACACATAGAAAGCTTTATACAAGTGTTGGCTATTAGTGTTATAGCTACTTTTTATTATTATAATTACTAGTATTTCTAGTATTTTTACCTTAGTTTGAAAAAATAACATTCTCTGGTGGAAAATATGGTCTCTTTGAAAAGAACTAAGCTTGACCTTGATGGGGCACGCAGAAGGGAAACTTGACTCTTTGGGGAGTGTTACCTAACTCTCTGGACCCTTAGGTAAGGGTCTACATAGTGAAAGCTCACTAATTTCAACATTTATAAAGACTATACCTGATTTTTCTGCTTATAGAATTACTCCATCCTGTATTGAATGGGGATACTTTCTGTAGAAACACACATTGTAATGTGTTAACTTTTTCAGGTTCCCAAATTGAGGGCACTTGAAGAAAAAGTAATATATATTATCAGTACAAGTAATATGATACCATCTCATATTTGTATATTCACATTAACAGTTCATGACAAGCTCTCATATATCCACACATAACCAAGAGCTTAATTGTCCCTATTTTAGAAATACGCAAACTGAAACTCTGCGAGGTTACCTGATTTGATTGATAAGAATATTAGATCTGTTGGTGCTCAGGCTAAAACTAAGATCCTTGGACACCTAATCTTTTATTCTTAATGATCAGTAGTAGGTACTTAAGAAATATCCTCTAGCGAATTTAATTTCATTTAATACATAATTTTTATTCACACTGATTCAGCCAGTTGAAGAGGAAAAGGCACACAATGGGACAGCACATATGATATAACAATTGTTTACAAAATGACAAAATTTCTTCTTGTATTAATGAATATTAATAATGATAATAACAACAGTTAAACATATAGCACTTACCACATGCCAAGCACTGTTTTAAGCACTTTACATATAGCTGTAAGAAATCTTTAACAGAGTGTCATCATCTCAATATTACATATGAGGAAACTAAGGCACAGAGAAGCTAACTGACTTGTCTACCATCACACAGACAGAAGATTGGCAGATCACAATTCTAACCCAAGCCATTAAACTACAGAGTCCATCCTCCTAGCCATGACTATGAGGCTCCAATTCCTTAAATCCTATGGGATAACATAGAATCTCATCCTGGGTTCCAGAACACTATTTTACTTTAAGGAAGCCAAATTTTTCTTTAGATTATTTTATTTATTTTGGTAATTTAATTTTATTTATTTTATTATTTTATTTATGTTTCTTTTCAAATTAGTTGAGTTTTGCTTTTAAATTATTCTAAGGGGGCTAGAATATGTTATATTATACATATATATCCACAAACTATTTCAAAACATAACAATAGTTTTAAACATATGAGATAGTCTTCAAATACAGCTATTTATGAATTGAATACATAAACTACAGACTTCATCATGTGGGAAGGCCACATGTTTTGTTTTACAAAGACAAGCTCCTGCTCAAACATATGGAAAGGCAATTGGTATGTAACTGAACACCCATATTTCTGATTTATTCTAATTAAATAACTTAGAGTAGCTTATAAATATTAACTGGGGGTCCACTCTTCTACTTCAGAGATGTGAGAAACTGCCATTTGAATAAATTCTTTATTCAATTATTTTTAAGCAAAAGAATAGCAATTTCATATGGTTCCAACCTAATAAAATCATGTATACTAAAATGTAAACTCACTGAGGGCAGTTTTGTTGTTTTTGCTTTTTGTTTTCTGTTATACATACATGGTGGCATCCAAAACAGTGTTTTAACATAGTAAATAATAAATATTTTCTTAGTTTGTAGAATAAATATAAATAGTGGGCAGAAAAACAAAGTGGAAATCAAAGTTAATAAATTTAATCAGCAATGCAAACCATGGATTTTTTGAGTACCTACTGTGAACTAGCCACTGAGTTCAGCACTTCAGCTCCATGAAGTGAGTAATATTACTTATCTACCTTTTATAGTATCTCAGAGATATTCAACCACTTTCTAGAAGTAGCAGAGCTAGTAAATTAACCTAGTAAGCTGCCAGGCAATGCCTCCTTCACCTCGCAGCAGTCACTTTGTCTATTCTTAACTTAAAATACTTTTATTTTTGCTTCTTTTCCCTGTGTGCTATCACCAAAATATTTTTTTAGTCATACTCATGACTATAATTTATTACAGTGAATAGATATAAAGAAAAATCAGCAAAAGGAAAAGCTGCATGGGTGAAGTCCAGAATTTACCAGGCACGAGCTTCTAAGAGTCCTCTCTCTGTAGAGGCTCACAGGACATGCTTAATTCCTCCAGCAATGAGTTGTGACAACACATATGAATTATTGTCTACCAGGGAAGCTTCTTAGGGCCTCAGTGCCCGGAATATATACTGGGGCTGATTACATGGGTATTCTCTGGCTGGCACATACTAAAATTCCAGACTCCCAGAAAGAAAGCACCAAAATATTAAAAGAAAAAACAAACAAACAAACAAAAAAATGAGGGCAGGGACTTGTCTGTTTTGTTTCCTATTTTATCCTCAGTGTCCAAAATAGCATATGGACCATGGTAGACATTCAATGAAAAGCTGCTGAATGAATAAATGAGTTAGCAAATTGCATCTGCGCCCAGGTCTATGTGATTCCAGTGCCTAAGTTCTTAATTACTGTATACCTGTGGGACAGAACCACAAAAGAGTCTCCTGAATTCCCTCCTGCTAAGGGACCAAAGGTGATTAACAGTGTCTTCCCTTAGGTTCCCATGGCTGAACATATGGGGGAAGGTGGATGGATCCCTGTCTTGGAGACATAATCCTGGGTTTGACAATATATTATAGAAAAACACTCAGCTATTGGTATCATTGATTAAACCAGACTGCAAGGCTGCAAACACAGAAGAAAAGCCTGAAATTAAAAAAAAAAAAAAAAAGAATCCCTTAATTTATTTACAAACTAGTTTAATTTAAACTGAAGAACAAAGAGACTCTCACTATTACTCTAAACTTGTTGGCTACTGTACATCATTATTACTCTTGAGATCTTCCTATTATTTAGAAATTGTGAGATAGATGAAGTTAAAATTAGTAAGGGGATTTGAGTCTCTGTATTTCCCAGCTGGGTTTCTTTTAACTTGAATAATTTGCATGTACACACTCAGGGTTTTGATTCAATAATTTTAAGGCTAGTTACAAAATGATCAGGTTACAGCACCAAGTTAATAAGTAGAGACCACAGTAGTGTTACAACAACAGGGCCTTGGTGGCATCCCAAAGAAATCAAAAGCAAAGGTAATAATGTTTTGTTAGATTCAAACTGTGTGGCTGTCTAGAGTGAGTTTGTTCTATATTTTCTGTCTAAAGCCAGCCCAGGTATCTCCCTGATCATGGGCTTCTGGATGGCACCTTCCCATTATAATTATCTATGTTCTTCTCTGTGCAATTACTGTATAGAGCTTCCTTCCAGCTGCTACTTTTCCGATAAATTTATTTAGAGCCTGATTCCATAGCAAAAAGATTCAAGAAATCATCCATATTAGTTTTGCAGAGTAATGCAGGCCTTTAAATATATATAGGAGAAAAAACATTAATAAAAATGGAAAATATAACTCATGTGCTTCCCCAGACTGTTATCCATGGTAACATTCCAACAAACTTAGTCTATATCCTAGGAAAACAAAACAAAACAAAACAAAACCTCATAAAGATGCTATGTCTAATGCTTACCACTGTCCTCACGTAGCAAGCCAAAGAGAAGATCTTTGCTTCCCATTATAGTAAATGCGAATTAATGAGGACTTATTTGCCAAAACCTTACTAAAATTATTTCTAATCCTTATTATGAATATGCAAGTAGTAATAATTTTTCCCAATAAGATGTAAGGGGTTTGCCTAGAGTCACATTACTAGGTTGAGAAGCCTAGTTTATCTGCCCATAAGGTATATATTCTAACATTCACTTAGAATTCAAAGCAAATAGCTTAGTGATTAGCCAAGTATCTATTCTTTTATTTAGTAAGAACTGCTTTTGGGTCACCTGAATAATCTACTAATGAGTGTCTTTTGATGATGAGGATGAACTCATGTTTATCATTTGGGATTCTTTTCTGAAAGTGAACATGTATTCTCTTTTTATGCTTGTTAAGCTATATTTTAGTATATATCTTTCTTTTAATAGTCACATTAGGAAAGAATAAAGAAAGAAGGGATTGTCTTTCATGAAGAAGTAAAATGCAACTATATCCAAAAGTTTGGAGAAGGGAGTATGGATTACCTGTTCATAACGCAGCCAGTTCTTCCATTTGTTTGGGATAGTCAGTGAACCAGATGCTACGCCAGGAAAGAATATTGAAAACCTAACCTAAGCTGTGGCATTAAGAGAATCCCTTAGAATTAGAAAGGTAACATTTTATCTTTCAAGAAAATTCATTTTGACATTTAAGCAAACATCTATTATTTTGCAAAGCGATATAGCTTAGTGAGTAAAATTTGCAGTCTTTGGAGCCAGACAGACCCAAGATCCAATCACCTCACTGTTACTCCTTCTTTTATAAGGTCAAGTGAGGAAAACTGTTTAACCTCCCTAGGTCTCCATAATTTCATCTATAATGTGGAGATTACAGAGGCTGACTGTTGTGATCATTAAATGACATAGTGTGTAGAAAGAACTTGGCACATAATTGATGATATGATTATAATGGAAATAGTGCTTTAGACAAATTCTAGTTATACTTTCTAATTTTTTTGGCAGACAAAACTAAGAACAACCAATTTTTTTGTTTTTTGTTAAGTTACAAAGCGAGGCAGAGCTAGTGCCCAGAAGTCTTGATCTTTTTTTTTTTTCTTTTTGGTTAAATAACTTTGTCAAAAGAAACAGCAACAAATGTGCATTTCTGCACATCTTAACATCTTTGAAAGCAGCATGGTTCTTAAAATCAATGGTGTGTGGTGGTTTAATTAATAGAATTATATTTTTCTTTGTTAATGAAATCTATAATAATGATTTTTTTATAATCAGTGGCATTTTAGATTCTACTTTTTATTGAATCATAATATTTTACAGATACATGTGAGTATTTTTGTAATGTTAAATTAGTGTTTTTGGGGTATCCATCACCTTGAATATTTATCATTTCTATGTGTTGGGAACATTTCAAGTTTTCTCTTATAACTACGTTGAAATATGCAATACCTTGTTGCTAACTATAGTCACCCTACTCTGCTATGGAACATTAGAACTTATATCTTGTATCTAACTGTATATTTGTGCCCATTAACCAACCTCTCTTCATCCCTCCCTCCCACCCACACACCCTTCCTGGCCTCTGGTTCCATCCATGTTGCTGCAAATGACATGATTTCATTCTTTTTTATGGCCAAATAGTATTCCATTGTGTATGAATACATTTTCTTTATTCATTTGTCCAACGAGAGAGAAATTTAGGTTAAAACCATATTTTTGCTATTGTAAACAGTGCTGTGATAAACATGTGCATGAAGGTATTCCTTTGACATATTGATTTCTTTTCCTGTGGACAGATACCAGTAGTGGGATTGCTAGGGTTATATGGTAGTTCTATTTTTAGTTTTTTAAGAAATCTTCATACTGTTTTCCATAGTGGCTGTACTAATTTACATTCTCATCAACAGTGTATAAGAGTTTTCATTATCTTGTTTTTCAAAGACACACCTAATGGAGATAATAGGTCAGGTTCTAGGGTTCTGTTTTCTCTCTGTCTCTCTCTTTCTCTCTGTCTCTCATAGCATTATTCAGAAAATTGAAAGTTATATCAGAAAATATATAGGAAACATGAATGCTAGAGTTTTGTTTTTTGTTTTTTAATTGACAAAGTAATGGATGACTCACAGTAAAAGAAGTGCTTGGATTAGCTAACGTCTAAAGTTGGGAACTCCCTGTCTTTTTATCTGCCTTCCCAATCTCACATTGAGAAGAACAGGCTAGATCAAAACACCATAACTGCAGACATAAACCACAGCCACACATTATCACTTAAATCTTTATTCTGTTTCACAGTCCAGAAATGGCAGTCAAATGATGTTAAAGGACTCTGGATCACTTGGAAACGTCTGGTATAACTTTGATCTCTCCTATTTCAGGGAGCTATTATCACCCTATTGTCCTTGCAGGCACACTCAATTTCTAAGCAGTTCGACTCCTGGGGATTCTGGGAAGGTCATGGAGCTGGGGGACCCATTCTTCTGAACTAAAACTTTTTATCCTCAGACCTCTTGCTTCCATAATTAAGAAACAGAGACTTTGACACTTACACAATAGGGTCTATATTTCAGGTGCTGCCTTTTCTGTAGACATCTTTAAATAAATTTTTTGCTTTTTGGATTTTCTTTTGATAATCATGATCCCTGTCTTTTTTTATTGTAATTATTTATATCAAAGATCCAATCCAGGCTTATTGTGCTATGATACATTTTGTTGCAATATGATATGATGAAAAGTGATGTTCCAAAGTTCTGATCAATATACTGCATCCAGACTTGATTGTTAAAGTCAAATCGAATACTGAGGCTAATTTTTCATTTAAAATGCTAATATAAATGGAAGCTGTAATGAATAATAATGTTGCCAGATCAGAAAATTGTTTCTGGGTATAAATTCCCTTTTGGTATTTATTTATTTAGTATGGACAAATATCAAAATGTAACTAAAACCTAATTTCAGACATGTACTGGTCCTTTAATAATCTATTCCTTTTTTAATGACTGTGATAAGGAGACATTAACATATGCTGCTTTATAGTGTTTATGGTTATAAAGACAATGAAGTTAATTTTTTAATATATTCTTTAGAAATTTTGAAAAAATACGATTCAATGTTTAAAAGAAAATATTGAAGAGAGGAAAATAGTTTTAAGAAGCTTACATTGTATTTAGATGAATGGTACATCATGGTTATGTAACAGAAATATCTCATTTTTAGACCGACTCTGATACCCATATATCAAGTGATTCAGCATCCCACATAAAAACTCCAGGCCACCCCTCTGCAAAATGTGTTTCTCCATTACATCTGGAAACTCTTTCTCATTATATTCCATGCAGAACTATAGAACTATTTCTTACGGAAAATCTTCAGTTTGGGTTCACTAACAAGCATAGTATGAGAAAAAGTCATGAGAAAGTAACTATATTATATTAAATTATAAATCAAAAGAATTTTTAAAAATGTTTTCTCTACTGACATAATAGAACACTATAATGGAAGTAGCACAGTAAATAGAAAAGAAACTGGACTTTAAAACTCAACTCTAACCACTCTGAATTGGGTGACCTGGGGTAAATCACCTAAGTCCTTTTAATATCGGTTTCAACATCTCTAAAAATAAGGATAAATGATAATCACTTGTACCTTCAAGTATATTATATTGCATGTTTTCAAGTGTCCTCATAAGGAAAGCAAATTGAGTTTATTTCTCAAGACTCGGAGTAGGCAAACTGAGGAATTCGGCAACCCTCCTTTGATTTCAGCATGCAAGAGTCCCACATCCTCCTCTAAATGCCACCCAGTCAAATAACAGAAGTTGTAGGGATCAGGCCAATGTGGCAGGGAACCATATCCTTCCCATGCCGACTGGTTTCATTATAGCTTTTCTGTTTTTTTTTTTTTCATTTTTCCCTTTCTTATTAGTAACCTCTCCATTCAAAGATTTCTTTCACGAAAGGAAGAAAACTAAAAGGTAGTTTATCTCACTGATTGTCACTCTTCATTCAAGTACAGTAATTTGTGTAAATTTTTTCTTCTTAAAAATTTCAAGTGCAAAAAACATATGCAGAGACATTTTCTAAATGGTGGAATGAGGGCCTCTGAAAATATACTACTTCATAAAAGCAGAAAGAGCACTAGCAAAAATTGTCAAAATCAACTTTATGAGAACTCTGGAAATTAATCAAAGGATTGCCATCAAGGTGCATTCATGCAAGAAAAATGGCTAAATTTTCATTAGAACAGTAAGCTTTGGAGTGTTTTAACATGACTTATTAAAACTTTCCTACTCTGATCCTCAGCTCTGTGGTAGACATGAATGCCAACAGCTTCGTAATTATAGTAGCTCTGAAAACCAGCAGCTTAACCATTACTGGAGGGGAGCAGAATGGGTTTAGAACATCCCCAAACCCCCATCTCCAGAGAATTGTCACAATTTAACTTATCTGGTAGCTCTCTAGAAAAGCCTCATTCATAGGATTGGTTTCTTTGGCCTGCTCAGAGTTCTTTCTGTGGGAACAGCTCTATCTCTAGGGTATTCATTAAAAAACAATCAATGGCAATGCATATGATTGCAGCTTTCCAATGCAGTGATACCAGTTGAGGCTTACAAGAGGCTGACCGAGAAAAAAAAAAAAAATTGGAAAAACTGAGGAATGAGATGCCAATAGGGGGCTTTGAAAAGTTCTGACATATTCCTGGGAAGCTAGGAAGCTAGAAGGCCATACACATGTGCATGACTGTGCACTTGTCCAGGAAAGATTAAGAAAACTCTAATCTCTCATCTCTGGCTGATTTTGAGGCTTTGTGTAAGCAGGAAGTGAAAGCTAAAAAAGAACTGAACATTTCCAGCTGGGCCACTAAGAACATGCCCCAACACAAGAGCATCTTGGCAGTAGCTGGGAGAACTGTTGGTTAAAGGTATTAAGGAAATATATTTCTAATAATTACTTGACTACTAGATCACTAAGTAGCAACATCAGTGGCCACACATTACAAAGAATACAGATTGTATAGGTTTAGTCCAGGGAAGTCACTAAGAAATCAAACAACAATAATGGCAAGAACAACGATAACAAAAAGCACAGCAAACCGTTGGAGGGAGATATCTGATTGTCAGAGCTTCCACATTCTATTAATTAAAATATACAGTATTCGATAACAACAATAAATAATAGAATAAGCAGTAAGTATGGTCCAAACTAGTATAAAAATAAGTCAATATAAACTGTTCATATGGAAACACAGATATTGGACCAACTAAAAAGATACTCCACATGAGCCATTTTATGTATGTTCAAATAATTTAAAGTAAATATGTCTAAATAATTAAAGGAAAGTATGAGAATGATGTCTCACCAAATTAAGAATATCAATAATGAAATATGAAATAAAGATTATTTTATAAAACCAAATAGAAATTCTGAATACCTTAAATGAATCATTCACCAGAGGCGTTCAAAATCAAGTTTGAACTGGCAGAAGAAAAAAATCAGTAAATTTGAAGATAGGTGATAGGTCAATTGCAATTGTCCAATCTAAGAAACTGAAAGAGAAAAGAATAAGGAAAATGAACTGGGCCTCCAATATCTATAGGACAACAAACTGTACCAACAAATGCATAACAGGAATCTTGGAGAGGAGAGAAAGAACAGAAAGAATATTTAAAAGAATAAAAAACTTTACAAATTTTATAAAAATTATAGCACACTCATAGAGATCCACACATAGACACATCATGGTCAAACTGTTGAAAGCCAAATCCAAAGAGAATCTTGAAAACAGCAAGAGTAAATCTAATCATTATATACAAGAGATTCTCAGTAAGATTATCATCTAACTTCTCAACAGAAACCACAAAGACTAGATGGCAGCAGGACAACATATCCAAAAAACTGAAAGAAAAAAACCTGCAAGTCAAGGCCAGGTGCTGTGGCTCACTCTGGTAATCCTAGCACCCTGGGAGGCCAAGGTGGGAGGATCTTTGAGCTCAGGAGTTCAAGACCAGCCTGAGCAAGAGCAAGACCCCATCTCCACTAAAAATAGAAAGAAATTAGCTGGACAACTAAAAATATATATAGAAAAAATTATCCGGGCGTGGTGGCACATGCCTGCAGTCCCAGCTACTCGGGAGCCTGAGGCAGGAGGATTGCTTGAGCCCAGGAGTTTGAGGTTGCTATGAGCTAGGCTGATGCCACAGCACTCTAGCCCGGGCAACAGAGTGAGACCATGTCTCAAAAAATTAATTAATTAATTAAAAAAAACCCTGCAAGTCAAGAATTCTATATTCACCAAAGCTATCTTTCAAAAATAAAAGGAGATATTAAGATATTCCCAGATAAACAAAATCTGTGAATATTCAGTGCTGGCACACCTACCCTAGAAACAATACCAAAGGGAGTTCTTTGAAATGAAAGCATGTAGATAAAAACTCAAATCCACACAGTAATGGCATAATTCATCCATGTAACAAAAAACATTTGTGCCCTCTAAATGAATTAGATAATTAATTTATACTCTGGAAAAAATGATAAAGTGGAATTTTCATAATTAAAAATTATGCTTCAAAGGATACCATAAAGGAAATGAAAAGACACCAGAAAAATGGCAGAACATATTTGCAAAGCATCTAAAAAGAGACTTGAATCTAGAATATATAAAGAACACTTACAACTCAACAGTAAAACACAAATAATCCAATTAAAACTGGGCAAAGGATTTAAATAGACATTTCTCCAAAGATGCTATATACATGCCTGACAAACACATTGAAAATATGCCCCATATCATTAGCTATAATAGAAATGCAAATCATAACCACAATGAGATTCCACTTCACACTCACTAGCATGACCATAATTTAAAAGATAGGCCATTTTCAAGTGCTGGCAAGGATGTAGAGAAATTGGAACACTTACACATTGCTGGTGGGGATTTTAAATGGTATAGTCACTATGACAAACAGTTAGGCTCACTATGACAAACAGGTTCAAAATATTAAATATTGAATTAGAATATAACCTAGTAACTTTACTCTTAAGTTTACCCAAGAGAATTGAAAACATATGTCTACACAAAAGCTTGCACATTGATGTTCATATCAGTACTATTCATAATAACCAAAAGGTGGCAAAAACTCAAATGTCTTTCAACTGATGAATATATATACAAAATGTAATATATCCATACAATGTAATATTATCAAGCCATAAAAGGTAATAGGTACTGATATATACTATAACACAGATGCATATGGAAAAAGTTATGCTAAGTGAAAGGGTTCAGACACAAAGGGCTGTAAGAAAATCTATACAGACAGAATATATTTTATTGTTTCATTGTTTGGCAGGAACTGTGGTAGGGGTGAGGCAGAGTGATTACTAAGTGATATGGGGTTTCTTTTTGAGATGATGAAAATGTTCCAAAATTAGTGGTGATGATTGCACAATGTTGTGAGTATACTAAAAGTCACTGAATTATGTGCTTTATAAGGATGAATCTTATAGTATGTAAAGTATGTCACAATGAAGCTATGAAAAAATTCATAGGCACACATAAATAACATCTGTCATGGCTTTTTATGAAACCACTATACACCTTCTCAGTATAGCTCACTCATGAAATACAGTGCATAAGCAATATTAACATAAACAGAGTTTGTAAGAAAATAAAACAGCCACTTCTTTTAAGATGAGATTTTATAAACTACACGGTCCATCTGTGTTTCCTATTAGTACGACAGTCTTAAATATGTTAGTTGGCCTTCAATGCCAATAGAATTCAACTGCAGTGATGTTCTCAATGAACCTATTAACCTATTCTGCTGGATTTTAGTTAAATATATTCCTGTATATAGTTAGTTTCATTTTCTCACTTCTGTAGGTCATTATAACCTTAGACACTAATGCTTCTAATGAATGTAATTCACATTCCAATCAATCTTTATTATTCTATTTATTGACACCTTACAATAATTTTATTGCTGCTTAAGTCATGCTAATAACATATCCCAAACTAACTTATTTATAGTGCCTTTTATTAGTTATTTTTGGTTTATTTAAAGAAAATGCAAGATATACTTTACCTTATGTACCCTATTACCATAATACCAAATTATTATTTCTTTTAATTCTACATTAAAATTTTAAGTACTCTAAATCTTAGGAGAAAATATATATTTATTTCATACTCTATCAGGTAAGACAAAGAAACATAGCTTAAGCAAAATAGAATTATATTCTTCTCTCACATAAAAGAAGTCCATGATGGGTACAGTGGCCCCATGATGAACACTTCTAGTCTTTTGCTTTCCATCCCTGATGTGGCCTTCGTCTTTTAGGTTCAAGACAGATACTTGAACTTCAACCATCACATTTCCTTTTGATTCCAGGATGGGAAAAAAGGCAAAGAAGATCTGAGATCTCACAGAAGTTACAGAAAACACTTTTACTTGCATCTCACTAGCCAGTATTTAACTACTTGACTCTATCTAGCTTCATGGAGGGTGAAGTATGTAGGACCATACTTCCTCTAAAAAGCAGACCAAATTAGTGTTCTTAATACCATAAAACAAGAAGAATAAGGGTACTAGAGTAAACCAGGAGTCTGTACCATACACATATCCACTCCCTTACTGTTGTTCATATGATAGCCTTTTAAATACTCTGCCTATACACTCAAATTTCTGTCCAAAGATATATATATATATATATATGTGTATATATATATATATGTGTGTGTGTGTGTGTGTGTGTATCTATCTCTCTCTCTATATACATAAAAAGGAATGACCATTCAGTTTCTAAATGCCAGAGTAGCTTGTTTTCAATTATGTTAGATGAAAAATGATGTGTAAAATAAATAAAGTGATTTTTATCTGAAACTTGCTTCACAATACTGAAATCCTTAATAGACTTCCATTCACTCACAACTGCTTACATATATAATTTGAATAATAAAAATGCCTTACAAAGGGCAGATAATATTGACATTTTTACTTTCCTCTGTAAATTATAATTAAAAATAATTTTCCTGGTTACAAACTACAAGATGAATAGTATTCATACCTTAAAAGATTGATATATACATAGTAGAATACTATTCAGCCTTAAAAAATAATGAAATCTTGTTGTTTGTGACAACATAGATGAACATGGAGGACACTGTGTTAAGTGAAATAAGCTAAGCACAGAAGAACAAATACCGCATGATCTCACTCGAATCTAAAAAAGTTGATCTCATGGAAGTAGAGAATAGAATAATGGTTACCAGAAGCCACAGAGAGTAGAGGGGGACAGGAGATGAGGAGAGGTTAGTTAACGGATAAAAAAATTACAGTTTGTTAGGAGTAATAAGGTCTGGTGTTCTATTGCACAGTAGGGTAACTATAGTTAATAATATAGTGTATGTTTCAAACTAGCAAGAAGAGAGGATTTTGAATGTCCTCACCACAAAGAAATGACAATTATTAAGGGTTATGAACATGTTCATTACCCTGATTTGATCATTGCACAATGTATACATATGTGGAAACATCATTCTGTGCCCCATAAATATGTACAAATACTATGTGTCAACTAAAAACAAAATAAAACTTTATAAAGGAAAAAGAATGCCTCTACCCAAGTTTCACAATCAATGATTATTAATATTTTTATAATAGCAAATATGAAATGAGAGAAGACAAGGAAATACCATTAGCTTTCCCAGGTCTACAGCTTGCAAATGGCAGATCATAGGACCTGTTAGCCTCCATAATCACATAAGACAATTCCTCCTAAAAAATCTGTCTCTCTCTGTCTTTGTGTGTGTGTGTGTGTGTGCATGTGAATGTGTGTGTGTATAATTTGTCTTACTGGCTGTCTTTCTCTGGAGAACCCTGGCTGATACACAGAAGCACATCCTGAAATGCTCTGGCTGCATGGCCTCCTTGGTGCTGCCTCAGGCTTTGTCCCTATCTTCCCTCCTCCTGGAAAGCTCTCCTAGGTATTATCATGGCTCACTCCTCCTCATTATTTGGTTTTCTGCCTAAATGTCAGCTCTTCAGACAGGATATTCCTAATCATCTAATCAAAAGTAGCAGTCCCCATCATTCTTTACCCCAAATCTTGCTGTTTCCCCTGAGGACTTTATCTTATCCAACATAATAATATTAATAAATAGTCACATTTTTGTGATATGTCTATAGAACTAGAAATGTAATTCTGAGTCAATAATATCGCCTTTTAAATATTTGACAGATACCTCCAAATTGCCCTCCTTATTAAAGTATTTTTCCTAATTTCCACTTTTATCTACATTGTATGAGAATAGCTGTTGCTCCCATACTCATGCCAAAATAAAGTTTAAAACATTTTTTCAATCTCATGTGTTGAAAATGCTCTTTCAATTTCAATTATGAATAAGATGTTGAAAATTCTATCTAAATATCTTTTTAAATTGTTTACCTATGTTCTTTCTCTGTTTTTCTTATTGAATTTATAATATTTACAATCTATTATGGGACTATAATGCCACTTATTGAAGTATTGCATTTATATTAAAAGTGCTCCAAATGCCTCTTGATTCTTTCTTGGCTTGTTAACTCTACTGCCTTGTTATACTTTGGTGAGATTATCCAGTAGTTCTTAATGTGAGGTCTACTGCTACTAGATCCCCTAAATTTTATGTGCATGTAATTAGATGCTTATTCTCAGCTTTTTGCTACTACTAATAGTGCTCAAATTTTGAATTTATTATTTTGCTTCATCTCTAACTTGGATAGATTTAATGATCACATTTTTTCTAGAAATACCATAAGCTAAAAACCTCATATTCTTACATGCCTTAGTAGTTTTCCTATTGCTTTTATTAGTACCTTTGAGTTGTAATGCAGCTAAGTAGAAAGTGCTGGTTTATGTATTATTTTGTTGTTCTTGTTATAATGAATGATCTTGTAGAGATGTATAAGTTTAGCCTTGTTGGTGAGTTTCCTTAAATTAAAATACCTTTATTGGACTTCAACTCAGTGTTGATTTTTTCCAAGTGGATATTTAATTTCTGTTTATATTCGGTTTATTGAATTATATTCAATATAATGTTTACATTAAATTTATTATTCATGCATTTGAAAAATGTTTACTAAGTGATTTCTTTTTAATCAGGAACTGTTCTAGGCACTCAGAATATATAAGAACAGTATCTCTACCCACGTGGCAAATACGATCTACTTTATGGAGACATACAATCAACCTAAAAAAGACACAGTTTTTTCTTTGCAAACAGAAGAAACAGTTGTCTTAAAGTTTTCTTTAATTATAATGTGGAATTTTTTATGTTGGTTTTCTTTTTTTTTTCTTTTTCCCCAAGATCTGCCCAGTTTCTTTTTTTATCACATCCTTCTGTTATTATATAGCTTTTTATTTGATCTCACATATCTTTTTGATGAGGCTATTCAATGAGACTATGATTTCTTCAATTCCTTAGAGCTTTAGAGAAAATGTTTGCTCCAAAATTTCTATTGCTTTATTTTGCACAATTTTTTTCTGTGTCTTTTGTAACTTTCTTCTTTTTGTTCTTTTCATTTTTAGTATCTATAATCATTGCTTCCTGACTATTTTAATTTTTTTTAATAAGGAAGTTATACCTGATTCAGATATTTGCTGAGGAAATTATATGTTGGAGTGGCAAGGGCTAAGGTAGTGAATTTGGTTATGGAGTGTCTAAACTCAGCTATACAGTTATAGAATGGTTATCTATACTTTCTTATGAAATTTGCTACATCTGTTGTCTTTGAGTTATGTTGCTGTTCATCATTTTCTGTATGGAGACTTAAAGTTTATCTCCCTACAAATGATTTAATTAGCATCCACTGTATTGATTGCCAGGCAAATTTCTTCTCTAACATCCTACTCAATCTATCTATTTATTGAAAAGATGATGTGTCCATATACCTTCTCCTTTAGTCCAATTATTCTGATGCTCTGCATTATGAAATCGGGTCTAGAGATATTCTTATTGTTCAGCCACAGCCTAGATATTACTTTCTATAGAAGGCAATTGATTAGACTCTTCTCAGCCTTACCATATATTTTGAGAGTATTATACTTTGAACCCTGAATTAAATCTGTAGTTTTGTTTACTCCTATTTTTACATCAAATACAAAAATGTATTTGAGACATTTTTCACTTTTTTTCCCTTTTTTCAGCTAGTCTTTGAGTTTATGACATAGGGTCATCACTGAATTTTGGTTCAATCCTAATAATGGAATTTCTTTCTTTATGCTAAGTCTCTGTGAATTTTATTTCTTTTAGGGAAAAAAATACAGTTAATTTCTCATAAGTCCTCTTCTTCCTTTATCACAAGATATAATATTTAAAAACAAATTCACTTAATACATATTTTGGGTGCACTTACTATTAGAAGATGTTCAAAAAGAATGATTCTCCAAATATTTAAATTCTAGTGTGGGAGATAATATTTTTACAAATAGAAATAATAGCATTATAAGTTCATATAAAATGAGTTTCTTAAGAATAGTACAGATTACAAATATTAATACCATTATTGGAAAGAGTTGATATTCTGTCTAGCTAAAATGATGACAGAATTTTCATGGAGGAGGGAGCATTTGACAAAGATTTTGGGAAACGAGCAGAGTTATGACAGACAAAGACAATTTTTGAGGTAAAGAGAATTTCATTTCTCTTTCTCTATGCTGGGATATGGAGAATCTGACTCACCACGTTTTATGTATAAGCCCTAAAAGGCAAGTCTCAACTGTACATAATGCTTTTTACTTTCTTTCTTTGTTATGCTCAAAATAACATTTGTGTTTTATGAGCTAGAAACCTGATATAAGAGAAAATACTCATACAAATGAAGCATGAATAGTAAAATAATGATGTCTGAAAATTTAAGAAGCAAAATAAGCATATTCAATGATTTACTTTTCTTTTCCTAACAAAGTTTCACATAAAAAGAACATCTCAAGATTCTTAGTTTTTATCTTGGGTCTTTTCAGCAATGCAGTTGAAAATGTGTCATAAACTCTTCTATAGGAGGCAGAATAATGTCCCTTTTAAGATGTACCCATCCTAGTTCCTGGAATCTATGAATATATTACCTTACATGGAAAAAGGGAATTTGTGATGGGGAGATTAGCCTGGATTATATAGGTAGAAACAATCTAATCATGAATCCTCGGAAGTGCAGGACCTTTCCCACCTGAAGTTATAATAGAAGGAGACAGAACTACATAAGAGAACTAGTGAGATGAAAGTGTGAAAAGCATAGGACCTTCCATTACTGACTTTGAAAACAGAGGAAGGGGGCCATGATCCAAAGGATGTAGGTAAACTGGAAATGACGAGGAAATGAGTTCTCCCCTAGAGACTACAGAAATATAGTCCTGCTAACACCTTGATTTTAGTCAGTTATATCTGTGTGAACTATAGAACAGTAAAATAATAAATTTGTATTTTTTAAGCTACCAAACTTGTGACAATGTTATATCAGCAATAGGAAACTAATAAACTACCCCCCATAACCTATAACTTTTCCAGAAAAAGAACATAAGCACATTTATTTTAATTTAAATTTTTCCTCTCCATAATTCAGATAAATATTTTCTTTGAGAATGTTCCAGATGAGCAATAGTATTGAGCTTTGAGGAAGGAAGTGATGAGTTTTCTATCTTGTTTTTGTGAGTTTTCTAGAATAGTTCTTTGTCTGTTTTCCACATATAAAATATTTATAAAACACGGTAGTGGGAAAATTGGTTTATTAATGTTTGGGTTTAACTTCCTTGAAACTCATTTACCATTCTTCTCAGCTTATAATAAAAATATTTATGGGATTATGATTAATTAAGACAGTTCTTTAAATATAACTAGAACAAAAATAGAAACTAGAATTTGAAAAAATATATTTCAAAATATTCTTAATATATAAATACTCACTGATATTATTTATAAAAGATGAAAAGAGTCAAAGACAAGCACTGATTTCTTCATTTTCCTTTTGCTTTAACACTTTTGCTTGCACATCATGGATATAGGAGAAGTCACACAACAGCAAGATGATTGACTTATTTTCAGTTAAATAAGTTAAATAGAGAGACAAAGGGCAGTATATGAAATTGTAATACTCTATAGAACTTTCACAATCACTGATAATACCTTAAATATATCACTTGGTACTTCCGCATCAGTCCTTCTTAGGATCTAATATCTCTGGAAAGGGTAAGAGACATGCCCTATTGCTATTCTATAATTCAATCTTCAAAGATAAGTTATTTTTTCCAAGACATGTAAAAACGTTTTTTTATCAGTCAGTGTGCTTTCAGTTATAAGTGAGAGAAAACTCTGATTCAAACTGTCTTTAAAGTAACAAAGTTTACTATACACTTACTCATTTGACAAATATTATTAATTGAGTTCCTATCATGCACCATCCACTAATCTAGGCTTTGGATATAACAGCTGTAAACAACGCAATGTCTTTGCTTTATACAGCTTACATTCTAATAAGGAGAGAGGCAATAAGTTAATAAAATAAATGAATATAATACTATATTATATAATAGGAAGTCCACTGTAGATCGGGTACTTCAGAATTGGTTAACAGAGCTATCAACAGTGTCTCCACTTCCCTTGAGCTATTCTGTAATCCTTGGTACTATCTTTATATTTAGGTGCATTAGTAAGATGGATAAAGAAGTTCCTGTTACCTATTCTTCCAGAGGAAGAAGATAAAAATTTTCTTCTTGTTGCTTTCATTTGAGAGAAAACTTTTCCCAGATCCCTCAGTTGACCTTTCATTACTTTTAATCTGTAATATTTGGGTGACATTTCCATTTCTAAACTAATTACTGGCAAGAGGAAAAAAGGAGTTGCCACAATTGGCAATAATAATGAGTCAACTGCAATGTCCATTACAATAGCCTTGCAGTAATATGTCATAATAAACAGATTTTAAATGTAAAGATTTTTTTTATCAAGTGGCTTTTTTCTTATATTTTCCCTATTTTAGAAGTCTCTGGAGAGGAATAAAAAGAATTCAGAGGATTTCATTACACTCTGTTATTCATGATAGGCAAACATCAAATAGCTCTCTTTGAGAAGCTTATTTGTGTCTTATTTTATTACAATCTTCTTGTATAATTTTTTCTTCCAATCCCAATTAATTTGAAAGCAATCTAGGCATAAATTTGCTTCAAGAAGAAGTCATAGATTCAACTAATTTGTAATATATTTCAAATATTAGAATTATGTGGAAAATACATTTATAAAAGGGAAGTCATTTAATTTCTAACATGTAGACCAAAAGGCAAGCAAATTAAATTCAGTCTGATAAACCTGAAATATAGCTGTTTTATAGTTGGAATGAGTTTAAGTTTTCTGTATTTGTTGCTCTGTGTACATCATTTCTTTTATGTTTGTTGGTTAGAGTTCATGCCAATTGAAATAGCTGAAAACTTCACTTGTTTTGCTTTAGCCCACTTTTCATAAATATTATAGTCAGTTTCTAGCAAACATATTCATTATTAACAATAGTGAGAATTTTTAAGTAAAGCTACATTGATTGGTCTCATCTAAGTAACACTACACTACTGTTGATTTGGGGGAAAAACAAAGAAAAGATTAGTAATGCTGTCTAAAAACAAACTAATTAATTCCCCACTCTTTAAAAGAGGATATCTAGCATAGGTATTTAACATCTCTTAGATGCCACATCTTTCATTCTGGATTTTAAGTTCATAAAATATGCTAGTAGGCTCAGTTCTAGGTAACAAACATATTTAAGATTTGAGAAAAGAAGCTAGGTAGCAGAATATTTCTGAGTTTCACTTAATAAATATATGCCTTTTGGGTACTATAAGTGAGTGAGAGAAATAGAGAGCATGTGAGTTCTAAGGAATTGCATCATATATGTATTTCCTTTTAAAATCAATATACAAGTTAAAAATCAAGATGAGAATTCTGTAATATATCATCTTTGATGCCAGTAATATTTAATTATCTTTTTTCTAGCATTTTGTGCATCACATATAAGCTGAGAAGATGAGTAATGGTATTAATCTTATCAGAAATTTTATATCAGGTAGTCATCTTGAAAGGCAGTGCCCCTCCTTCAATAATACTGGTCTCTTCCATATTACTATCTGGAATGTCTCTTTTAAGAATCCTTTAGGAATAAATGAGAAACCAGTCTCATCACTTTCATGCTATATCTTTAATTCCCCCCCCCCAACAAATGTTACTTTCCAGTTTGATTACCACATAATTATTAGATTTAGATTCAAGTGATGTTTGGTCATTCAAGAAAAATAGATGAAGTCCATCCTCAGTGGAGGAAAGACTGCTTACCTTGGGAATTATTTTGAAGCGAAATGACTCATTTGAGTCCAATAATGTTGAAAGTTCTGGGAAAAAGACTCATTCCAAAATAGTCAAACCCTGAATATATTAAAAAATCAATGCCTTAAGTAAATAATTACATCATATGTAATATTAATTTTTAGATAGTTCCTAAGAGCATAAATTATCTGATAAAGAGGATTAGGTGTGGGTCTACCATTTGAAACAAATGCTAAATACATCTCACAGGAACAATGAATCTACACTTGTTCCATTTGGTACCTTGTGGGACAGTCTCCCAGCCTCTCCAGGCGTTGGGAGTTTTTTTGTTTGCTTGACATTTGTATATATTTGTGGCATAGGTAGTTGGAGAGAGGAAACAGGGACTATATATTCCATAATAATTCACTTTTTTTCTTGCATTTCTTGAGAAGACAGTGTAACAAGATGAGGACTGGAACAATTTTAATCTCAGCTTGGCTAGGTCCCCAAGTCAGAATTTCTGCCTACTCCAGAATAACTCTCCTATTTAGGGCCTAGAAAGAGGTGGAAGGACATTAGTTTTTGACCTTTGGTTCTTTACTCACTCAGAGTTTAAAGTGTAAAAGTTAAAACACATGTAGATTAGAAGAGTTGTCCAGAGGGAGTTATTTATAAGGTGTGAGTTTCATCCTATCCTCATTAGAGGATGGTGTTGGTGGCATTTAAATCCCATTTGAAGCCTACGACAATGTGCTTCAAGAGTTCAAGTGTATCCTGGATCTTGAGTGATAGACTCATTGGTGTTGGACTCAAATAGGAAAAATCTAAAAATGGAAGGTTCTAGCTGCTCTGATTGCAGAGCAAAATGTTGAAGTTGGCTGCCTTCTCAGAGTTTATTGATATAAAGGATACAGGACAACTTCCTGTGGCATAAAAGTGGACTACTGAGCAAACAAGACAATCTGGGGCCGTCTCAGGTCTTATCCACGAGGGCCACACAGAGGTCTGGAAAAACCCTGGCTAAGAGCAGCAGGGAGTGTTCTATAGCATGCCTTGGGGCTGAGCAAACATATAAACGATTAGTGGGAACAAAGTAATTCATTTCAAGAGATTTGCAAGAGGGAGAGTCTCAGTATGACATGGTTTCTGGAAAACTCCAAAATCACCCAAGAAAAGGTGTTAGTTTTAAACCTCTGCCAGGCCCAGAGAGCACTACACCAGCTCACAACGATCTTTGCCAAGTAAGAACTTACTTTCTGCTCACACTTCCTGTCCATCACAGGAGTCAGAGGGGCAAGATGGTGGGGGAAGGGGACCGTATTCAGGAAAATAACAGGAAGACCACCAGGTTCCTCTGTTCCATCGCAGTTAGTATGCCTTACGCAGGTATGTGCTGAAAGTGACCAGAAATCCAAAAAAGAGTCATCAAATCTAAAAGTCATTTCCAAAAGATAAAAGTTTCTAAGCTGAAATAGTGACATAGGGGTAGGTAGCCAAAATAGAAACAGGAAGAAGACAATTTGTCTCAAATGCCTACTTTGTGCCAGACCCCATGCCAAACAGTTCATGTACATTATCTGATACGGTAATTTAAGGAAAAAAGTGTTATACAGTCCTTTTATCACTGATGAAATCAAATCTCAGAGAAGTTAAGTCACATTCTTAAAGTTGAATATCTACAATAATGATAGAGGTGGATTTGATCCAAACCTGTTCAACACTTTCTCTTTACACCCTATTGAGGACATGAGGCCATTTACATGGCAAGTCTTGATGACCTTTGTTATTTTCTGTGTCCTTACCCATTGCCCTTCTACTAGCTGCCCATTCTATGGAATCAGACTTCAAGTTATTTCCCTTCCCTATAGATTTATTTGGAGATGCAAGTTATCACAGTGGCCCCTTCCTTTTAGAACTAAAAAAAGAAAAAAAAGAAAGAAAAATGCAGAGAAGGACAGGGGCAATATAGGGAAGAAGAAAGCCACAGAAACTCAAGCCTCCCAGTACTTCTCTGACCCCATATCCAGGTACCCTCTTCCCTGACTCACTCTGCTCCAGACACACTGACCCTTACTTTTGATCCACCCAGGCACAGTTCCACTTCAGGGGCTTTGCATTGAGAACCTTCTTTTTCTCCAAATATCTGCATAGCTAATTATTTCATCTCCTGCCTTAAGGAAGGGGCTATTGCCTTGATACCATCTGCTCTTTTAGCCCTGTACTCATCATCCTACTTAAAACTGCTCCATACTCAGCAACGTTGATCCCTCTTGCTTTGCCCTAGATTTTTGTTTCATTTTTTCCATAGCACTTATCACTTTCCAACAATTACTTATTCATTATGTTTATAACTTATTGTCTCTCCCCTTCACTGGAATGTAAGGTCCATGGGGCCATGGACTTGTCATTGTTGTTCAAACTCAAGCATCTAAAAAGAATGCCTGGTACATGGTAGGCCTGTGCCTTAGATTTATTGAATAAATGGATTATTGATTATCCATTTTTAGTCCCTATCAGAGCTATCGCATACTATTTTGTTTTCCTGGTATGTTACTTTTTGATTTCAGCTTTGCTTTACTTTCTAATCTTCCACTAATCATCTTGGAAGGGCCCATTCTTAAGTCTCCTCCCATCAGCTATGTCTGGGTTTCAGCTATACAGTCCCTTGAATTTGTCTACCCCAACACTGACTGGGCTCCAGCCCTCATACTGATAGCCTTTGTAAAAGTCAAGTGACATTTAAAAAGGTCTTAAATTTTATAATACATATTTTAAGGTTTGTTAATTGTAGACACTGCTTTTGACAAGATACATGTAAATTTTGGTACTAAATACCATGTTTCATCACAATGGATTTTGATGTGTCAGTAAGTTCTAATATTTACTAAGTATGCTATTTTCCAAATTTTACATATTGATTTTTGATTCTACTTTGTAATTCTAATATAGGCATAAACTAATGTTTGTATGTAATATATGGTAGCTGATTTTGCATAAAACTCAGAAGTAAATGTGTATCTGAGTTTGCAATAAAATAAATTTAACATTGTCTATGGCTGTGAAATTCATAATCCTTGATCTTAGAATGAAAGATTTGTGGAGACAATTAGCTATTCAAGACTATTCCCATGTGTATCCATTTAGTGAAACTTTACTTGCAAGAATCTGTAAAAATGCTAATAAACCACATTCCTCACCAGTTTAGGCCTAGCTCTTTATTTGTTTCTGGCTTTAAGATAACTTTGAATAGGCAATATAGTGTCACTATGGGTAATGAATGATGCATGTATGAAATAGTGACCTTAAAATGGCACATTTCTCTTAAAGGAATCAATTTACACACCATTGGTGCTTAAATTTTATGAGCATTTATGTATCATGTCTTTCCTATATAAATGATAGAAAATCTATTTTAATCAACATTCAATTTCATGAAATTGTAACTTTGCTAGTGTCCATTAACAAGAATGAACTAGATATGGGAGATAATTTTAAGAAAACTAAGATTAAGGGGAAACAGCAAAAATATAGGGAAAAATGCAAGTTGTTTCTAAAGTTAAATGTTTTGGGAGAAAATACAGAAAATCTCAGAAATGTGCCTGGGCATAGTATTACTAGCAATCCTAGCAGATGCTCTCAATGTAAGTACATTCAGAACACATGGTTATAAATTAGAAGAGACTAGTATTTTCCAATCAGGGCATACTATTATAGCACAGGCAATTAGCTCTGTAGCATAATATTTTAGTTCCTTCTCTTCAAATTCTTTCTTACAGTTTTAATCTTACAGAATCACAATTTGATGAACCTTTATTAGTTTTCTTTTTGCATACCCATACTAATTCAGTAATTCCCAGTGGCAATAGAGTGGAGGTGAATAAAATGTAGACATTTAAGTTTACATCCTGGATTTACTATTCTTCGCAATTATCCTCAACTTCCTTGCCAAAACACAATAACAGCAACACCACTCTAGCCCTATATGAGCCCAGCTATCCACTTTCTTTTACCTGGATTTGTACTAAATATTTTGAAAGGGATTTATCACAAAACCAGGCAAACTGGATCACTATAAATTTTCTCATAAAACTCAACTAAATACTTATCACCACATGAAAACCGCACGATTGTTCTGTAGGTTTACTTTCCTATTATTCCTAATGACTTTTTAACATATTCTTAACTCTTCCCTTATCTCTTTCCCCACTGCCGTCCCTGCATGCTTCAGTTGATGGCCTTACCTTGCATATCCTATAGAAGGAAGAAGAATCAGACAGAAGGAGACTCACCTTCCTGCCAGCAAGTCTGCATCTCTGGACTTGGGCTCTGGGTCAAATCCCATGACCTCTTCTAGCTGTGGGACCTGTGCAAGTATTTTATATATTTTGTGCCCCTCTAAAGTGCTGATAATAATACCAACCTTAAAAGTTATTGGAAAGATGAATATATCACACTTCTATAATATTAATATAATAGAATGAATAACACATACAAACATAGATTAAATAGGTTTAGCATAGCAAAAACAATTAGTGTTAGCTATCATCATCATTTATTATTCTCTTCTATTAGAACAAAGGAAGTTTCTTCCTTTTGTCAAACATCTTGCACTTTTCCCCATTGTTTTAAAAACATTTATCCTTCCTTTACTTGTTAGTTTTTCAGATCATCAACTTCTTCCACTTTTGAACCTTTCCTGTTATTATACAAATAAACCCTATTTGTAGTCTGTGTCTGAAGAGTAGTCTCCTCTGACTTTAAATCTCCAATTTTTGTCCTGATTCTCTACAAACTTTTTCTGCCAAGATTTTCAAAAATGTGCTAAGCCTGAAAACTGTCCATTGCATTTGATCACATGGAGAACATTTTTCATTCCTCATCTTATCAGCCTTGTCTAAAACACTCATCACATTCTAGAATCTTCTCTTTCTTTCTTGACATCCATGAAACCACCAATTGCTGATTTCCTTTCTATCTCTCTGGCTTCTCCTGCTCAGTCTCATTTCCTCTCTCCTTTCCTGCTTAACTTCTTGGGATTTCTTTGTTTCCCATTCTATACTTTCTCCCTAGGTGAACTCCCTTATTGCCATGGATTAAAATACCATCATTGTGTTCAGAGAACTCATTCTCCACTTACCATTCTCACTGTGTGATCTTTGTATCACTAATCTTCCTTATTGATCTGAAGTATTGCATCAGCCTCTCACATGATCCCTAGGTTTAGGGTCTCATATCGTCTAGTCTGTTATCCACACTCCAGAATTATTTTAAAATTATACCGAAATACACAAATTGCCATAACATATAGCCTTTATGATCCAACCCCTGCTTCATCCATCTACTAATGTGCTCACATACAATAACCTACGTGTATGTATATATTTGCATTCAAGTCCTTCCTTCTGAAATTAAACTTGCTCATCTATAGCATTCTTTTCCTTGGTATATGGCCCTCTATTCTCTCTTCATCCAGATGCTAAAGACAGAAAATTAGAAATAAATTTTCAGTGTGGCTTTGTCCTTATGCCTGCCCTTCCCCCACCATCCAGTATGAAGTTCAGACTATTCTAAATCCAAATGTATTCCTTAAATTACTCTCCATTTCTACAATGTTGTCACTTTCAATTAGTTCTATCCATCTTTCTCATTTGGACTACTTCATAACCAAGCTGGTATAGCAACAGAATAATCCTTTAAAATGCAAATTAGACCTTCCCTTTCTCTTTCCGAAACTCTATTTCAACATAGAAGAATTGGCAAGAATCTTTAATTCTAACATCAAAGGCCTCAGAGATCTGGTCACTGATTCCAATATCATGTGGTATCACTATATCACTTGGCCTCTATGCTGGCCACACTGGTCTTCTTTCAAATTCCTAAAAAAAAAAAAAAGAAAAGAAAAAATTATATTTTTCTGCCTCAGAGATTTTTACACGGTAGTTCCTTTATCTGGAATGTTTACTCCTGCCTTTTACTTTTTTTACTTTACTAATCTTACTCATACTTCATAACTTAACTCAAATATCAACTTTCTATATAGACTCTCTTTGAGTCTCAAATCTAAATTAGATTTTTCTTGCAGCACTTATCATAGCTTATGGTATAGATAGACCAATTTATTTGTCTCTTAAACTAGTCTGTGAACTCCATAAGGACCTGCACCAGGCATGTTTTGTTCAACACCGTGTCTCACCCTTTGTAGCCATTTAATATGTAAGTAAATGGATAATGCATAAAAGTACTTTTATCTGCCAGTTACCTAATCTCTCTCTCATCTGTCAATTTGGTATAAGAATTATTTTTTTATTATCAGCTTTAATGAAGAATAATGTACATGACATAAAATCACCTGTTTTAAGTGTACAAGTCAATGACCGTTAGTATATTTACAGAGTTTTACAACCACCATCACAATCTAATTTTAGAACATGTCCATCACTTGAGAAAGAAACCTCATGTCCATTTCTCTATAGTCCCTCCCCATTCCAACCCTCAGTCCTAAGCAAGCACTAATCAAAACTGCAAGAATTATTTTTAACCAGGTTGTTCCATTAACCAATAGAGCAAATACTTATTATTTAGTATGAATTTCCCTAAAAAAAATTGCATCCTGTGCCCAACTGTTCATCCTATCCAAGCCAGCAGGCTGATATAGTGGAAAGAGCTTCTAATTTGGTATAACTAGATTTAGTTTTTGATTTCCCAGTTATTGCCTATGTAAATCTTAACATTTTTGAACTTGTTCTCACAAGATTGTGGTTAGGATTGAATTAAGTAATATGTATAAAGCAACCAGCAAATAAGTATTCCTTAAATGTAAGTTCCCAGTTTCTGAATACCCCAAATACCATATATAACATAATTTTCTAGCATTTTCATCCAAAATTATGTTTTTCATACTTTTAAACCAAATGTTATTTTAGAGGGCAAATAAACCTGAGAATTGTGTCAAATTGCTAATTCAAAAGGCTTATAAAATACCAAGGGAGCTTCATCAAATTGCAAATTCTAGGGCCCCACTCACTGACATCTGATTCACTAAATCTGGAGTGAGCTCAGGAATTTGCATTTCGATAAAGTCCACAGATTGAATCAGGTGTTCCATTAACTTCACTTTGAAGACCAATATTTTAATGTATCCAAGTTTGGGTCATAGTAGTATTTTCAACTCCAAACTGAGTTTGAGTAAACCAGGAGTGACAAGTGAGCCCATGTTTACTCAAATGGCACATTTATTTCCTTAAGATTTATGGGTTTATTCATGTTGCTTTATGAAATAAACTAAATGTCAAACTTAGGAGATATAAGAGCAATTTTTTTTTCCCAAAGGCACTGTTCATCAGACAATTAGTTACATTATATTATGAATTTTAACTCTTATACCTGTCCATACGCTCATGTTTGGCAAGGAACTCTATCTACCAATGAGAATTGGCATTATAGATATACATATGCTTCAGAAATAATACATTTTCTGGGGAAAAAAACCCCTGCTAATATTCCTTAGGCTGACATGTAAGCTTGCATTTTATAAATGACCTAATTTAGAAGAATCATTACTATATAGTAGTAGTCATGGGATAGAAAAAATCAGAAATAAAACAATGGAAGAATGATATAAACAAATAGATTTTTGTAACTTTTTAAAAAAATTAAGAAAGTCACAAACAACTCTTTATAAATCAGTGCCAAATACACTACCTTATTTTTCTTTTAAAATGATTGATAGTAAACATTTTAAATCTCAATAGCTTCATATGTAAAAGCCATTAGTTGTCTCTTTTTAAAATCAAAAGTGAAAAAGTAAATTGAATGTCAAGTTACTAAGACACTGAAGGCATAAACGCTATAAAGACTACACGAAATATCCCCTAGGTGCCATATGCATTCAAGAAGCATCCCAGACTTGCTTCAGCTTTTTTAAAATACATATATGATTTATTTTTGCTTACCCCATAAAATATTTTTAAAAGATGATTAAAATGCATGCATGTATAATACTTACATTGATAAATATAAATTTAGTTCCTAAGACATGAAAGATGAAATTTATATCTTGCTAAGTAAGTATGTTTTCCTCCAAATTTGTGAAAATACTATTCTGAGTTTTGCTTGTATTACTAAGATGACTCAAAGACATTTTGACTTTGGTTCTTGAAATGTTATAATAAATATTTGAACTTAGAGAGGCTATCTTAGATTCTTGATTCTTGTTGAAAGTGAAGTAAATTTTCTCTTATATAAATTAAAATAATTGAAAGGTACGACTGAAAAGAATCTCAGTCACTGAAGTATCTGCTTCTTCCCACAATGTCTGGCTTTAGAAATTTTTATGGCAATTTGTGTATTTCAGTATAATTTTAAGACAAGTCAGGAGTGCAGAGAAAAGACTAGACAATATGAGAGACTCCAAACCTAGAGATCATGTAAGAGACTGACGCAGTACTTCAAATCAATGGAGAGGATTAATACAAAGATCACACCAATTAGAATGGGCTGGTGAGATCTTTTTGAGGTTTAGGGTTTGATGACCAATATAATACATTTTGTGACAGAGAAAGGATGATTTAGGTTATTTAAGATAATGCATTGGCATTTGTAGGTATTAAAAAATTGTGAAAGCTGTTCGCAGATACTTTTGACTGGTTTGATCTTATAGAAGGGGACCATTGCATTGGTATACACACACATACACACACACACACACAGAGCCCGTGGAATACTATTCAGCCATAAAAAGAAATAAAATAATGTCTTTTGCATCAACTGGGATGGATGGAACTGGAGATCATTATCCTAAGTGAAGTAACTCAGGAATGGAAGACCAAATACTGCATGTTCTCACCTGTAAGTCGGAGCTATGCTATGAGTATGCAGAAGCATACAGAGTGGTATAAAGTACATTTGAGACTCAGAAGGAGGAAGGGTGGGAGGAAGGTAAGAGATGAAAAATTACCTATTGGGTACAATGTACACCATTCAGGTGACAGTTACCCCCAAAGCCCAAACTTCACCACTATAAAATTCTTGCATGCCACAAAAAACTGCTTGTACCCCTAAATCTATTCCAATTATGAAAAGTAAAATAACAAATAAAAGTTTATCTGTGTATTTTATTTCACTTCAACACCTGTCCAAGCACATAACAAAAGAAGATACCTAAATGACCTATTAATATATAAAGAGATGCTCAAAGTCATTATTTAATAGGAATTGAAATTAAACTCATGATGAGATAAAAGAGACTGACAATAGCAAAAGTTGTGCTAAAGTTGTGGAGCAAGTGGGCCTTTTACAAAGTTGTGAATGTGAAAAATAGCATCATCCCTTTGGAAAGATTTTTTTCAATTTCTCATAAAATTGAGCATACACCTAATAAGGAATTACTCCCCTAGTTATGTATCTGTATTATTAAAGAAATGTCTTATTTTGTTGGGCTTTGCTTTACTGCTCTTTGCAGATAGTGTGTTTTTTTTACAAATTGAAGATTTGTGGCAACCCTACGATGAATCAGTCTATCAGCACCATTTTTCCAAAAGCATGTGCTCTCTTTGAGTCTATCAGCACATTTTAGCAATAAAGCATTCTTTAATTAAGGTATGTACATTGTTTTTTAGACATAGTGCTATTGCATACTTAATAGACTACAGTGTAGTTTAAATATAACTTTTATATGCACGAAGAAACAAAAAACTTCATGTGACTTGCTTTATTGTGATATTCACTTTATTGTAGTTGCCTGGAGCCAAACCTGCAATATCTCTATTATTTTAGGAAACAAGAAGGAGTTGGAGGGTTTAAAGCAGAGGAATGAAGGGATATAACTTAATATGAAAAGAACAATTTCAATGCTGTGTGGAGAATAGATTGTAGGGAGCATAGAGGATTGTCAGTGAAGAAAAGGGAAAAATCAATAAATACTTATAAAATTTTTGTTCTTCAACTATGTCACACTTTAGCTTCATAACTTATTCGTAGAAAGGACAATCAATTGGTTATCAATTGGTTATGCCATACAATGATATCAAATGAAAATCATAAGTCATCATCAGTCACCAGGGAAAGGCAAATCAAAACCACAATTAGATATCACCTCACTGTTACCAAAGGTCAAAGGATAACAAGTGTGGAGAAAGGGAACTTTTATACATTGTTGGTAGAAATGAAAATTGGTACAACCATTATGAAAAACACTGTGAAGATACTTCAAAAATTAAAAATAGACTTATTATATGATCTAGTAAAATTATACCTCTGGATTATATATGCAAAGGAAATAAAATCACTGCCTCAAAGAGGTATCTCCATTTTTAGGCTCACTGCAACATTATTCACAATATTCAAAGTTTGAAAACCACCTCAGTATTCATCAATGAATAAAGAATACAGAAATGAATATATAGACACACAATGGAATATTAATCTTTAAAAAGAAGGAAATCTGCCATTTGCAACCACACATATGAACTTGGAAGATCTTACACTGAATGAAATAAGCCAGACACAGAAAGACAAATACCACATGAGCTCTCTTATACGTGAAACATAAAAATGAATAAGTTCTGGAGACCTAATGTATAGCACAATGACTATGTTTAATAATAATGTATTATATACTTGAAATTTGGTAAGAGAGTAGATCTTCAGCATTCTCACATGACCACCACCAACAAAAGTAACTATGTGAGATGGTGGATATATTAGCTTGATTGTGGTAATCACTTCACATGGTATAGGTTTATCAAAACATCACTTTGTACACCTTGAATCTATACAATTTTTATTTGTCTACTATACCTCAATGAAGATAAAAAGTGCATTTTCCAATATCCTTTCATTCTTTTAATAAAAACTTTGTTTAAGGAATTTTTGTTTTACTTATTCGTATTGGCAGATGGTAGCTATTTCATCTTCAATTAGGATTTCATGAATTCTCACTGCATGCATGGTTTTGCCCTGGAGTTTTATAGGAAAAAATGTTTATTTTATATTGAACATGTTTCTAAATTACACAATCCAAGGGTATATTAAGTATTTTTTTTTATTTCTAAGTTATGTGAAATTATCAGTTTTGAACTTTTTTCAATTTGGAGAATCATTTACTTTATAAACTACCAAGGTCTTCTCTAAGGGAAATAAAATAATTTTTGAGTGAATTCATTTTTTTTATAACCAAAGTTTTAAATTGCTCCCTGGAGGACTCCAAATATGTTAGAAGTTTAGATAAGCTGTCTTTGCATTTCCAAGCTTAATTTTTTTTTTCTAAGTCAGAAAAATGTAAACATTTCACATGGTAATTTTCACTCACTTTGAGCTTCACTTATTTGTACAGCCACCCATTCTCACCTTACCACACCAAGCTCCAGGACAAGAAAATTAGGAAATAAAAACAAGAAATTCTTGGCTTTGTGTTTAAAGGTCCTGATTCAAGATTAAAACAGAAAAGATTCTGAAACATATATGTTCCAGTTAGTTTGTATGCTTCCACACGCACTTACATGTTTTAAGCTATCAACAAAGAACTTTACCTAAAATATTAATATCTAGATCTATCTTATAAAAGATATTTTGATTTTCTCCGTATCATTGAAGTTTAAAAGTTTTTCTTTTGTAATATTCGTAAGAAAAAACTCTATTACATAGCTACAGGAAGAAAGTAAGGATGTGAGAGAGGGGAAGAATGGGAAACAGACCTTCTGAAGTTATTCAGGTCATTTTGATAGGCAAAACACTCTTTCCCTGAAAATAATGATGGTAAAATTATGCTAATATGTCATTTATCTAGTGCTCAACTTTTCAAAAACACTTCCTTGTACTTTATCTTACTTGCAAAGGATTTAATGTATACTATTAATAAGTTTCCAAGTATCAAATGTCAATATGCCTGGTGACAGACAAGGTATTGGACTATAACACAAACCTAGCTTACTAACTAGTACATAGATAAGTAGTAGGTAGGTAGGTAGGTAGATAGATTTATTTTAGAATTAAGATGGTAGATGGATGAATGGGTAGACAGATAGAGAGATGCTAGACCAAAGGATAATGGTAACAGGGCATACAAATTGGTTTGCTTATATCATGAATTAACATTCCTTTTATAGAGTGCACTAGGTCATAAACAGTTGATTTTCTATGTTATGTTTTAATACTTTACACTCATGTGAAACAGTTATTTCCTTTCAAAAAATTAGACTGCTCTTGGCATTCATCATGTATCATTAACCAAAGCAATTTAACACAAACATGTACTACAATCTAATCTTCATAATTTGATATTAAATCCAAAAACACTACTTGTGATTGATCTTAAAATACATTAAAGCATTTTTTAATTCATGATGTTCATCATATATATCTTAGAATAAAAAAATGACAACTTGAGAGATTGACTTTGAGAGAAGAATAGGCAAAATATTCTTTCATTCAAGAACATAGCATTCATTTTTGAATTTTTAAAAATGAGTGTTATTTTAATAATTTCTGTATTTCATAGATTTAATATTTTTATTGTAACTTTTCTAGGAGTTTTGGTCATTTACTTTGATCCATCACAAATCTTATTTGAGAATTTGAAAACATACATTAATTTGATTAATCAAAGTTTTCAATATATCTGTTTCTAAGAAGACCAACTGACCTTTGGAAAAGATACGTTTTCTTTCTATTTTATCTGATCTCAAAAAAGAACATTAATGAAAGACAAAAAGCCTTTGCACTCTGCATCTCAAGGTGACATTTAAGACTGACATCCAGCTAGCAAAAGTAGATCTCAAAATTTATTCTTGTCTCATGGGGATAAGCAAATCATTAATATAAGAGGGTATCAGGCTACTAAGTGCTTCACACGTCAACAATAAAACTTTAAAATCAATGCAAACCCTGACAGGAAGCCAATATGAAAACTGGAGGACAAAAGTGATGTACTTTGAACAGGTAAGTAGCCTCACACTGTGAATGAGCTGAACCTTGGAGATTGATTTATCAAAAAATCGAAACATCACGATGTTGAACTAGTCCAATCTCAGTGATTATCACATTGCAGTAGTTTCAGTACTACTCACACATCTTTAGTCTACTCAAAAGATGTGATGTAGGATATAACTAGCTCTTAAGAGCACCATTTTACACTGAAACAAATAACTATACTCAATAGTAACATTAATGTTTGTACAATGCTTTAGAGTTTATAATATGCTTTATCAAATAACATTCTACATGATCTAGGAACAAGAAGATTCCCAATTGAAAACATATATTTATGTACTTCCTTTTGTGTTACTATTATTTCAGTAATTTAATTAATAATTTTTAATACAAATATAAAAAAGTGAGAGCTATTTGGTTCTAAACCTTACTCCTAATCTACAAACTCTGCAATTTATGAGGAAAAGTTCTAATTCCTTTTCAATATATTTTTCTCCATTCAATGTATTACATAAAAATAATACAGTATTATAGCAAATACTATCTGAGCACTTATCATGAGCCATACATGCCCTGATGTAATGTACTATTGCTTTACACATTTTATAAATGAGGAGACTGAGGCACAGATAGACAACACAAAGTGACTAAGAATCCATAACTTATAAATATCAAAACTAAGATTCTGACTCCAGAAACTACGGTATCATGTATGCCATGAACACACTATTTTAACATGTATGCTAAGTCATTCATATCTCTATTGGTATGTGTACATATATAATTTGAAAAATGTGATACTGTTGTCACATTTCAAATAACACAAAAGCAAAGTGAGAGATAGATGTAGTCTCTAAACAATTGTCACCCGTTTCTTAATAAAATCTTTTGATGGCAGTATTTATACACAAGTGAATATTTCAAACATTAGCCATTGAAAAAATTCTTCTGTAGGCTTCATATTCTTCTTCTTCTTCCCTGAAAAGAACAGTACAAAGTGTGTCCTTTCATTGATCACACAGGATTGGACAATTAAAATGACACACGAGACTCCCCAAGTACACTCCCTTGTGTGTACTCACACAAGCCTTTATGAAAAGTAAAGGGCATGGTACAACAGGAAACAGAACATACAGGGAATCAATGAGGGATTCCAGCCCCCAGGACCCTATCTCATTCACATAGAAAGCACTTTGTTTTCAGATCATGAACCACAAAGGTAAGCACATAGTATCGTGATTTGAAAAAAAATGTAGGCAAAGGTTTACAGTGAGATCTTTTATATTCCACTACTCATGTAAGTAAAACCAGGCTGTGTAACCAGTTAAACCAGGAGTAGAACATCAGTCTGAACATTTCTAAACAATGTAGAAAAGTACACACGAGGTCAGTACTCTCCGTTAGTAGTGAAGATGGTTTTGAGGCTGCTTCTCCTGTTCTCCTGACAAAACATTTTTTGCATTAAATTTTCCTTTCTTCTTTGGCAATCCTCATTGTCTTGGCAGTTGGTTATTCTGTACCATGAGGAATGAACCTAGACAGTAGTTTCAATAGTATAATCTTATCTAACACAATGCTCATTATACAGTGAGACAGTTTATTGAGCTAATAGTAAGTACCAGTGGATTCTAGATACTTTGTTCAAACTTCATACCTCTCTCTCTTTGGGCCATGTATTCTAGTAGAAATATACCAGCTTCCTCTGGAAGAAGTGGTAGCAAAATTAAGAAGCTGGTATTTACTATAGATGCAAAAAGTCCAGAAAAAAAACAAACACCCACTTACAATTTTTAAAGAAATTAATGACAAAGTTATGGCTATTAAAAAGAGGAAGAAAGTGAGAATATCCTTCTCTGGGTTTGAGAGATACAAGTGTAGTATCCCCTTTTCTCACTTCTTTAGCAAATAAAAACAAAAGACTACAAGATGGAGATATTAGTGGGAAATAACAAAGAAAGAGACAACTCATTTAAGCAAGCTAGAAACAGAATATTCCCATATTGCTCAAAAATGAAAATGTATAATTCCTGTGCTTCCAATTTGATTAATGTCAACCTGAATCACAAGTGACAGCTCAGAAGGGTAGATGTTCCTGTGTGCAGGAGAGAGGTTGCAAATCAGAACATTGCTATGGTCACTTTTGTTCCTGCACTGTAAGTAATAAACCATGTTGCTATTTCCACAATTCCTACATCATGATACTGACTATATGTTGCAAATTGACTGCTACCTTATATATTTATTGTTGCTATGGTAACATTATTATGCATCTGTTAAACATTGTAACATAATATTCTCTCTCTTTTTTTTTAACTTTTAAATCAATGTATATAAAGCAAAATCCAAAGACATTCAGATTTTTTTCTTGTCTTTGAATTTGGGTGGCTAGATAAGTGTTCAAATCTATTGATCAAGTAGGTGGGGCTTGATGGAAGAAATAGGTAGGTGGTATGTATGGAGAAACTAAGATGAAGTCACATGATTCTTTAAAAAGAGTGAATTATGTTATCAAACTGTCATCTCTGCTGTTACTAATAATACATGATTTACATTTTTATGGCACATCTTCTAATGAACTTGCTATATATCTTAAAGTAAGCTGAAAGTGTTAATATTAAGACTCATACTGACCACAACAGGTATGAAAGAATCAGCAAATTATCTTTACTGCTATAAAATTTTCATATCCCCATTCATAGCAAAAGTGAATGTGAAACAGCAGGACATCAAATTACTTTTGCTTTCCTGTAGGCACACATGTGTAGTTTCTGAAAAAGCGTGAATACTGATAATGCTACAGGGAATGTACAGAAATGAGACTTATAAAATAGTGCTTATTATCAGTGAGCTAGATCTTTAACTATCATCTGTTCATACTGATATCTTCTTGGTAAGCAATTTCTATTTTTTTCCCTAAAGGAAAGGACTTTTGTCCATTGTTCCAGCTGTTAGAGTGCATATATTCCAATTCAAATGCAAATTGTACCAAAGTCTTATAAATGCTTTTTAATCTAAATTTGACATTGTTTATTAATAGAGAGACAACCAAATACTTAGCTTTTAGCAAGGATCATTGATTTTACCAAGTTGTATAATAAATGCATTTAATATTTTATTGATTCACTCATGAATCTTAGACTTTTGGTAGGATAATAACAGCCCTGTAGAAAGACATTTCTGTTTCTTAGCAGAAGGCTCTAATCATTTGCTGGAAACTAGCAGTATGAACATAGTAAATATTCATGTTCATCAAAGGAAACCAAGGTTCCGTGTGACGTCAAAGCTAATTGCAGCACAAATTCATCAAAACGTTAAAGACCTTCAAGTGTGTCCATCCTCCAGACTCGGGGCCAAGGGCGGGGAGGCAAAGGCAACATATATCCTAAACATTTCTACCACCATAATATGCAGAAATTTTAAAAACATAAAAAAAAAACCCAATGCTTTCCTTTAGAGAAAAATGGAAAATAAAGTACTTTCTTCAACTAGTACATAAAAAAAAAAAAAATGTTAAAGTCCATTGCCTTATTTAGGAAACAGGCCTTGTCCAGTTCAAAATTTAATAGCATGACATAAATGACAAAGGCAAAAAGGAAAATTGCATAAAGTATATTCCAATGAGAATGGGATCTCTGGCCTAGCTGGACTCTAGGTGATTCAGGAAATGGATTATTTATATTTTCTCCTCAAATGGGGTGCAAGGACTCGTAATTTATTTGTCTGCATTCAATGAGAACCAGTTTAAGCACCACACTCCATCCATCCTGGGAAAAAATCCAGCATCAAATGCTGGGAGCTGGGACGTTCCCCTTGATTATCCGCGTAACTCAGGGGCATATATGATGCAAAATGGAGGCTCAGCAGTTCCCAAGTTCAGTTCCCAAGCAGTGAAGATACGACTCACGCTTGGCAGCCCATGCCATGTTGCTCCTTGTTGCCACACAACCCAGCTGTAAGAATCTGGTTTTCTCCCATCTCCCTCCAATGATGCTGTTTGCACTGCAGTCAAGTCTTACTTTTCTCAGCTTCATTCTAAGAGGTTCATCTCTTCGAAGAGGGATACTTCATAAAGGGAAGCCCTCTCCTTTTGTGGTCTGTTCACCACAGGCTGACCTCTACCCCAGCCCTTAATGCTCCATCCTATACCAGGCTGCCTCCTAACAGTCACTTTTCTCTGAAGTCTCACTGCCCAGGAGATTCCTGGCCCATAAAAATTTAGGCCTAAAAACATCTTCAGCCACTATTCCTCTTACCCAGAGATATCACCAAAGGATCTTCTTTCTTTTCAACCCTTGAAAGATAGAATTTTTTCTGTTCCCCTTTCTTCAACAATAAATTATTCATAGAGAAATCTAACCTTGCTTGACAGTAAGGAAGATCCAGAACTTAAAGTAGGGAAAGTTCTATTAATCTGGGAAGTGAGTAAGGAGTGGTCCTTTTCTTTCTGCTCATGCCACACACTGTCCTCTAATACTTGGACAATAAATCAATACATAATACTGAACAATAGATAATAGAGAGTGGTAACAAAACAAGCATCACATATACTCACCAGAAAATTAGTATTAACTGATCGGCACCTAAGTGGACACATAGGAATTACATTAATTGGGTATTGGGCAGGTGGGAGGGGGGAGAAGGGGGCGGGTATATACATACATAATGAGTGAGATGTGCACCATCAGGGGGATGGTCACACTTGAAGCTCAGATTTGTGGGGGGAGGAGGGGGCAAGGGCATTATTCAAAACCTTAAAATTTGTACCCCTATAATATGCTGAAATAAAAAAAAAAACAGAGATAAAAAAGAATGAAGCCAGTATGCAAAGGAGAGCAAAGTGATGGAGAGAAGGCATATTCGTGCATTGAGTCCCTAGTTCCAGCTGAAATCAATGCTGTTTATATTGATGAGAATATGTCTGGCTATATTTTGGAAACTGATGGAAGGTTACTTGATTGCACAGATTCTGAACTGTCTCTACTTATTATACCGTATATGTAACCTGAAATATTCTCTCGAACTTCATTTTTCTCCCCAAGCCTCCTATTGCTTCAACCAAAAATTCAAGTAAAAATGAATAAAAATAGTATAATACAAAAAAAACGTTAGAGGTCCTGAGGCTGGATATTTCCTAAAGTTAGCAAATTGTGTAACAATAAGAAGGTCAGTGTAGCTGGAGCAAAGTGAGCAAGAGAGAAGTTAGGAGAAAATTTTGGAGAAAAATGCATGAGCCATAATTATCAGGCCTAGTAGTCACTGGCAAGGAGTTTGAATTTTAATTGAGTGTCTTGAGTAGCAGTATAATGCGATCTCATGTGTCACTTTTAAAAAGGCAACTTGTTGTGAAATATTTCAGACATAAAAATCATGTACAAAGAATTATACAATAGTTAATTCCTACACTTGTTCAAGAAATAAACTTGAGCAATGTAGTTGCTGTCTCTTGTGAACTTTTTCCTGATCATATCATCCTCCTATTCCATTCTCCTCACACAGGAGGAACTACTATTCTGAACTTGTTGAATGTAATTCTCATTTCCTAATACATTTAGAACACAGGAAATATTTATTTATAAAACATTATACTGTACATGTTATTCTATATTTATACAACAGTTATCCATGTTGATACAAGTAGCTCTGTGTCATTCCGTTTTGCTGGTACATATTATTCCATGGCTAAATATACCCTAATTTTTAATCCTGTTATTATTACAGTCAGTAATTCCATGAATATTCTTGTTTATCTCCTTGTGCATTGTATTAGTTTTCTATTAGTGCTGTGACAAATTAGCACAAACTTTGCAACTGGAGCAACACAAATGTATTGCCATACGGTTCTTTAGGATAGAAGTCCAATGTGGACCTCACCAGGCTAAACTCAAGGGGTGGACAGGACTGTGTTCCTTCCTGGAAGCTTTGATGAGAATTCATTGCCTTGCCCTTTTAATCTTCCAGAGGCTGCTTATATCCCTTGGCTTGTGATTATCCTTCCTCCATCTTCAAAGCCAGCAACACCAGCCCAAGTCCTGTTCACACTGTCATCTGTCCAGATCTCTACCTTTTGCCTGTCTCTTTCATTTCTAAGTACCTTTGTGACTATATTGGATCCAGTTGGATAATACAGGATAATCTTCCTATTTTAAAGTTAGTGCAGCAATCTTCATTTCATGTTTAAATTCAATACCCTTTTCCCATCTGACCTAACATATGAGAAATATGCCCAAGAATTAAAGAATGGACATCTTGGGGCCATTATTCTGACTACTGCATATATAATACATAACAATTTCCTAGGAGTATAGTTGCTGGGATTAGGAAATCAGCAACCATGATAGCCATTGCTAAATTGCCTTTCAGCAGAGATATTGCTCCATATTATTATCAATATTATCAAACTTTATTACTTGGCAATTTGCTATGTGGTATAATGAGATTTCTTTGTGGTTTTAATTTTCATTTCACAATGTTTGTAAAGTTAAGCAAGTTTTAATAGTGTACTGGACATTTGATTTTCTGTTTCTGAGATTTGCCTGGTAATATCCTCTTAATCATTTTTTTTTCCTTTTGAGCACCATTTTTCTTGTTGATTTGTAGGAATTGTTATTCATATATTCTGAATTGCTGGGAAATAAAACTTCACTGAATTTCTCAGAGCTCCTGCAAAAAGCTCTAGTCTCTTAAAACATGGAAATGTTTGTGATATGAAGATATAAAATGTTTTCTCTCACTTCCCCCAGAAACATTTTACTCTTCACATACCTTGATAATTTGATTTGTTTCTTTAGTTAATAGCTCTGATATAAAAGAATAATAAAACTTATCTTTTCTCCCAGAAAGGAACAAATAGTTATAGCCTGGGCTATGTCCCTATATTAAGCTCCCAGTATGCTAAGAAGACTGCAGCGCTATTTCCCCAGGTATTTATATTTCAAGGATGAATGAGTCCCAGAACTTGTAGATAACTCTAGTGTTTTGTAAGACAAGAACTCATGTGGATATCTGGCTCCTGGGGAGATTTTATGTACATACTACAGGGCTGAAACAAGGAAGAGTTCCATTTAAGATGGGAGGGGACAACTGCTTTCTTCACCTTTATAAGCAGAGAAAAATTATTTTTTTCCTCATATCTCATTTACAAAGCATCTGGCCACTTACATAGAACAATTGACCCAGCTCTCACCATGTGGCCCTAGGGGAAAGGACTAGGGGAAAGATGGGTGCACACATTCATTATTGTCTGTGATATATTTAATATGAAATCTGTCTCTATTCTAGAACCTGGTATGTATGCATTCAGCATAAAATTAATAAAGATAAATATTAAACACTCAGTGAAAATACTAATTTTTTTCTGTTTTACGTGCTTAAAGCCGAAAATACCTTCACCCAGTGTCTTGCCTTTTTCACTTTTCATGAATCTTTTTTTTCAAGCACACTTTTTACATAGTTGTGTTTTTGTGTTTGCTTAAGAAGCCATTTCTTAATATAAGGTAATGAAGATATTGTCTTATATTTTCTTCTTAATGTTTTGCATTTTATATTCTATTCATTAATTCACTTGAAATTGTTTTGGCTGCCCTTTAGGATCTAATTTAATTTTCCTATGTACAATCAGTTGGCTTCACATTTATTACCCCTTCTTCAGGTTAAATCTGTGTCTTACTTGCTCTACAATTAAGTATGCTGGTATCTGGTAGATCAACTTTACCTACTGTTCACTGAACAAGTTTCTGATTATAATGTTTCACTTGACTTAGCAATTGTATTTCTCAGTGTTAGGAAATGACTATGCTGGATTATATGTTGGTCCTTTGAGTTTATGTTAAGTTACTGTAAATCTATGTCTGAGCCACAGACCTATTCTCAGTTTACTAATCAAATTGTCCCCGGGAAGAAAGGATGAGGAAAAGTTCCTTGACAATGTCAAATTTGATGAGATAAATGCCGCATACCAGTTCTCATAGTCAAATTAGCCTTTTTACGCATCTCTCTGGTTTCATAACATATACATATTTGCTTTTAATATTAAAACAGGAATGTGTCAGATGTTGCTGACAACAACTATTTCAAAACTTAGTGGCTTAGAACAATAAGTATTTTTTACTGCTCATAATTTTATAGGTCAGCTGAGAAGTATTTATTGCCTCAGCTGGGCTCACTCATGGATTTGAAAGCAGCTGTGGGTTTGAAGAAATGGTACTACTGATCTCTGCTGGGCTTTATCACATTTTGGAGAGTTGGCTGACTTTTGGCCTTAGGTGCCTCTTCTGGGACAACTGGTGTTTCTTTATATAGTTTTGCATCCTCTTGTAAGCTAGCTAGGGTTCGTGCTCATGACAATGGCAGGGCTCCAAGAGAGAAAACAGAAGCTCATAGGACATCTTGAGGCCTAGATTTAGAGCTGGAATACTATCACTTCTACTAAATTTAATTGCCCATTGGATTCAAGTAGTGTAAAATCAACTCTTATGAGAAGCAGCTACAAAATCATCTCACAAAGGACATGGATACAGGAGCAGCAATAGCTGGGGCCATTTTTTCCCAATTAATCTACCACAATGAGAAAAAACAAAAAACAAGAACTTGAGTTTTTCTCTATATTTGCTTGCTTCATGTCTGATTACAAATAAATACTTAAAGGAAGGATCCTACAGACAGGAATCGAAGAACATCTGTCCTAGTTCACTTATTGAGGGATATAATGTTAAAGTTTTGGCATGCTGTCATAACTGACTTTATTGGTAGACTGATAGGATAGACCTAACTCTGTAGAGCTGGGATTCAGCTACCTATAAAGGTAAAATCAGTGGAGAT